>WNWK01015411.1:0-47961 GCA_009830355.1 Cherax destructor | reverse complement strand
GGAACTTCAAAGCCTCAACGATGTACTTAAATTTTAATTTTGGCGAAAGAGGGGGAACCAAAACCGGTCATCCTGGTTGATACAACCCCCGGAGCAATTCCAACAATTCCAAAAACATTTTTTGAAATTGCCCCGTCGGGAAAATCTTCCAGCTCCTCCCCCTAAATTTTTTGCCCGGGCCCGGGGGATTTCAACCAAGAACCCAAATGAGAATGTGAAATAATTTTAGCAGAGAAATTGAAGGCAGCCAGAAAAAAATTTCACACACGAGCTTCAAACTTGCACCAAATTCACCTAAACCAGCAAAAAAAGAGCCTACAAGATTGGAGAATACATAGACCTCTTTTTTTCACAACAAATGATCTGATACGAAATATTACCATATAAAAAACAATATACTCAGATCACAAGATAATAGAGGTTCAGACATGTATACGGGGGCCCCAGACAAACTAAAAGTTATCAGTCACGAGGAGCCTTCCCAACAACCAAAACAAAAAATTGGTCCCCAAGTCAAAGGACCTAAATGATATAGACTGGGAAGATACCCAATCAACACGGATCCAAACCTATGTCTATAGCAAATTAATTGGCACTGAGGATGCCGGCATACCTCGAGAAAGGCGCTCCCTATACAGGCGAAGGCAAAGAATAACAGAGCGGAAAAAGAGGCCAATAAATATATCTAATACGAAGGGAGAATTTCGAAAAAATAGAAACATCGAACTAAAGCTCAAGGAATCTTCAGGAGTCAAGAAATGAGGTAAGAACTAAAAATAAATGAAATTGAAAGAAACCCAAAATTTTTCCCATTCTTATGCCAAATCAAAGATTGGGCCCTACTTTGACGAGATGGGTCCTAACAGATGACAGCAAGGAAATGAGTGAGCATCAAGTTCCCAAATGACTCGGTTTTTAGCGAGCCCTAACCCGACTGAGAGTCGAAATCTAAATGATTTTTTATGAGAGGGGGAAGAATTTGGTAGACCAACCTTTCTGATATTATCCTGACGCCAAAATGACTTCGAAAAGGCGATAAATGAATGCCCATGCACCTGCCCCAGGCCCAGACTCATGGAACTAGCGTTCATCAAAACTGAAGATAGCATGATAGGGCTATCATGTGCTTTTAACATCCATGGAGAGGGAGCATGGACACGGTCGTCCCACAGCCAAAACAACAGACAAAGCCCCACCCACAATGGGGGCATTGAAGCAATAGCAAAGAACTACAGACCGATCGTGCAAATATCCCATTTTCATAATAATCTTTGAAAGGGTTCTAAGAAGCAAGATCTCCACCCATCTAGATACCCATCAGTTACACAACCCAGGGCAACATGGGCTTAGAGCAAACTTTGCCGAAAAATACTGACCATTATGACAAGGTCCTGGATGCTCTAGGAAGACAAACAAAACGCAGATGTAGTATCACGATTTTCCAAAAGCTCTTGACAAATGTGACCATTTGGGGTAATAAAAGGGACATAATGCGTGATAAAGGAATAACAGGAATAGTTGGTAGATGGATCTATAATTTTCCCAATAAAAGAACACAAAGAATAGTAGAGTAAACAGAGTAAAGTCTGAAGTGGCTGGGAAACTTGTTCCACATCCTCCTATCTGAATAGACAGGGATGTAAGCCACAGCACAGTGTCTTCCTTTGCAGATGACACCTGGAATTTTCATGAATGTTCCATTGAAGATACACTGAAAAAATCCAGGAGGACATCAGCCAAATCTTTAAATTGACCGCAGAAAAAATAAAAAGTTCAATGATGAAAAATTTTCCCAATTACCGATATGGAAACGGGGAGAAATTAAAATTATATCGAGTACAAAATAAATTCCAACCACGCAATAGAAGAAAACCAATGAAAAGACCTGAAGTGAATTGTCGAGGATCTCATTTTCAAAGACCACAACATTGTATCAAATCGCACCCGCTAGAAAATGACAGGATAGATAATGAAAACCCTTTCCCCAAAACTATGGATGCCAAGCCCATGATGCCCTCTTCTGGGCGCTTGTTCTATCTGGGGTTTAATAACAAAGCACCTTAAAGGGGCAGGTGAAATTTGACCTAGAATGTACAGAGAACCTTAACCACACATAACTCAAAAAACCCAATTACGGGAAAACGCTTAAAAGCCCTCAACCTGTGCTCCCTGGAACACAGGCGGATATATGATTATATACACTTGGAAAAATCACTCCTTGAGAGAAAAAGACTCGGCAGACGATTCAACATTCCCCCAGAAGAGCAGGGACGCCACTAGCACTTTAAGAGACAAACAATAAATGTAGGGGCCCAAGACTGTTCAACTGCCACCAGCATATAAGGGGATTCCCTGACCCCTGGCTGTCTTCAAGAAGGCGCTGGACGGCTCTAAAGTCAGTACCTGCCCCAGCCAGGCTGTGGTTGAGTCTTGCATGGGGCACAGTGTGTGGCTTTTATATATATATATATATATATATATATATATATAAAAAAAAAAAAAAAAAAAAAACACACACACACACACACACACACACCCCCCTTGTGGCGCATGCAGTATATCCTATGTTCAGAGTGTTTTTCTAAGATATATTGCAAATAGCAAAATAAATTTTCACTTTGTTTTAGAAAATGCCCATTTGTTTTTTAAGGAAAAAAGGGCCAAACGAGTGATCAGAAACAAGGAAACAGGCCCACGGATGGAACGAAGTAGCGCCAGGTCTTTTGCACTGAAACCAGTGCCTCATGAACTATGCAGTGCTGCAATAGGCAGGTGTGACAAAATCACCGTCGGTGGGACACTGAAGAGGGGTTGGAATACTGCATAAGATGACAGACAGTTCCAGATATAAAAACAGAGAAACAAGGAGAAACCACAAGCCATATTAAATTGATATTAGTTTTCTCTTCTACTAAGGTCCAAAAAAATTTTTAACATCTTTATAATCTACCCTTTTGTGTGGCATTTGACTAGATTCTGAACCAAGTTTGTAACATGTTTCATCTTGCTGGTCATGTACACATTCAGAAAGTTGAAGAATCACAACGGGACTTAGCAAACGAAATATGTATTGCCGGATTACGATGCGGGTGCCGTGGCTTGGGTTTGGGAAAGTCCTCGCCGTACACTGAGAAGTCAGGGAACGATTCCCGGTGAAAGTTGTGCATGTTTCACCTTGCCCCTGTTTACCTAGCAAAAGCATGTACCTGGGTGTTACCGACTGGTGTGGGTCACATCCTGGGGACAAGATTAACCTAAGTTGCTCGAAATGCTCTCAAAAGTATGTCAGTGATATCATAGGTATGTAATAGTTGTGTCATGTACTTTAAGAAATAAAGATTATTATTATTATTTTGTGGAAAACTGAAAGATAAATTAATATATATCATATATTTACGTATTATTTCATAACAGAAACTTCCAGCTAGATGCCGATGTCTGAAGAGGAATTTAGCACATCCATTATTTATGCCATAATGTTAATATCGTGGCCGCTGACCCAACATGACTTGAGAAAATCTTGTTCAGACGACAAACAAAAAAACAGATGTAGTATACACAGACTTTGCGAAGCCTTCGACAAGTGTGACCATGGAATACGCACAAAATGCGTGATAAAGGAATAACAGGAAAAGTTGGTAGATGGATCTATAACTTCCAAACAAAGAACACAAAGAGAATAGTAAACAGAGAAAGTCTGAGGACCCCAGGCGGACATCAACCAAATATTCAAAGGGGCCCCGGAAAACAATATGAAGTTCAATGAAGAGATATTTCAATCTCTGATATGGAAAGTCGAGGAAATTAAAACTGTATCGGAGAAAAAACAAATTCCAATTACACAATAGAGGAAAAACTAATGTGAAGGACCTGGGAGTGATATTGTCAGAGGATCTCGCTTTCAAACATTACAAGAATGCACCTCTTCAAGGGGGGCTCCTTGGCATGGTGAAGAGGCTCTTGGTCTGAGGAATTAGACCTTTTGGTCTTCTTCCTCAGACCGAACCTAATTACCCCCCAATCCCCCTCCCTATCCCATCTTCCCCATCCTCCCTTTTTCCTTTTCCTATTCCTATTACTATTGACAAACATCATTCTCTCAATTCTTGTAGTGGTACTGTCATTTTACCCCACACCATTGTCCAACGGAATTTCCAGACATGTGGTGGGGACATTTTGGAGCAGCTTGAGCTCCAAGAACTCCCTATCCTCAAAGTTGACACTTTTGTCCTCCCTGCCCCGTAAGCAAAGATGTTATCCTTGCAATATAGCTCGTTTAACATTTGACTGCCGTGAACTTCCACCCTCGGTCTACATTGCAGGTCACCGGTTACAAGTTCAAAAGGTGACCCCTACACCGCAACAGTGTAGAAACTGCTGGCGTTTTGGTCATCCAGCGAAATATTGCAGGTCCATGGCTGAATGCCCAGTCTGTGGTGCCGACGACCATGCCAGTCCTTCTTGTACTCTACCTCCCTCTTGCCTTAACTGTCATGAGGCGCATCCATCATACTCTCGCCGTTGTCAGGTTTACCTGTATGAGCGGGAAATCCGTTGTCTAAAAGAGGCGGAAATCTTCTCATATGCTATGGCCATCTCTCATCTACGTCTTCAAGGGAGACTTCCCCATATTTCCTATTCTCGCATTGCTAAACGTCCCCCCACTTCTGGGGTCCCAACTTCTGCGGCTTCCTCTGTGGTCGCACCATCCTCAGTCACCCCTGTCTCGAATCCTTTTGCTGTTCTTGGCTCTGAGATCTCTACCTTGGCATCCCATACTGTCCACACCCCTTCCTCTACTCACTTGCACAGTTCTGTGTCTACACGCCCTCGTCAACCACCCAATCCTCACCGCCCCCCTTCTTCTCATAAGTCCGACAAAAAATCCCTATTGCCGGGTTCTTCACCTCCAACTAGTTCTATAACGAGTGTGGAGGTTCATCCTCCTCCTCGTTCAATATCTTCATCCCCCGTTCCCCTCCCAAGTTTCTTCCTTGACTGCCTTCCCCCCCAGGTCACTTCCACTCTTGTCCTCTCCCAAGCCCCTTCGACAGTCTCCTCTTCCATCTCCTCGCCCTCTACTTTAGTACCGTCTATAGTCTCCCAGATTGTTGCTCACCCCCCTTCTTCTTTCATCTCTAATGTGGTCCCACATCCTGCATCTTTGACTTCCGAAACGCTGGAAACTATCGCAGGATTTATTGCAGAGACTGAACCATTGATGGACACCGCTCCACCTCCGGTTCCTCCTCCTCTCTCTTCTCCGTCTACACCCCTCCTTCCTTCACAGCATCCCACTCCTTCTTTGATTACAGATTTTCCGCTGCCTCCACACGTGGACTTTTCTAACCCTAGTCCATAGATACCTCTAACTTCGACTTGTATCTTTCTCTTCGTAAATCATGGTTTATTTTCAGTGGAATATCCGAGGCCTCAGGGGTAACCGAGGTGAGCTTCAGGTGTTGCTCTCCCAGTTTTTTCCTGTTGGGATCTGTTTACAAGAACCCAAATTACAATCCACTGTTATACGTCCCTTTTCGGGCTATGATTTGTTATATCCATGGCATCCTTTTTCCAATGGAATCTTTACCGAAAGTGCTCTTTTTATACATACTGGTATTCCATACTGTCAGCTCTATGTTCATTCTTCTCTACATTACACCGCAGCCTGTATCCACTTGAATAAGTAGTATACACTCTGTTCTTTATATCTCTCCCCCTCTCAGACATTGTCTATCCCAGATGTTGATTTTCTGGTTTCTTCCTTACCACCACCCCTTCTGTTACTTGGCGATTTTAATGCACAAATTTTCTCTGGGGAGGGTCGCACTGTGACTCCGTGGCATTCAGTCGGAGGTATTTCTTGCTTCTCTCTTCCTCCATGTTTTAAATACGGTACTCCCACCCATTTTGATCCCCGAACTCATTCTTTCTCCTGCATCGATCTCTCCATCTGCTCTTCCTCAACTGTCCTTGACTTCACCTGGTCTGTCCTCCCGGACTTACATGACAGCGATCATTTTCCAATCATCCTCATGTCCCCTTTGTATTCTCCACCTTCTCGTAACCCACGCTGGCAATTTTTCCGGGCGAAATGGGACCCTTACTCACATCGTACTGCCTTTCATGAGGTTCCTTCCTCGTCCTCCATTGATGAGGTTTTACATCTCTTCTTGTCCTCCGTCTTCCTCGCAGCTTCAATTCCTATCCCCCAAACTTCTGGCAAGCATTCTCAGAAGTGTGTGCCTTGGTGGTCTCCTGCTTGTGCTCGGGCAGTGCGTTTGAAACGCGCTGCATGGGGCAGGTACCAGTATAAAAGAACCACAGAGAGACTCCTTGATTTTAAGCAGAAGAGAGCAATGGCTCGACGTGTCATCCGCGACGCTAAACGCACTTGCTGGCGGGATTACGTTTCCACCGTCACTTCGGCTTCCTCGATGAGTGCAGTCTGGAAGAAAGTGCGGAAATTGAGTGGTAAATTCTCCCCCGACCCAGCTCCTGTTCTTCAGGTTGCTGGTGTCGATATAACACAGCCTCTTGCCGTTGCAACTGAAATTGGTAATCATCTGGTCCGCATTTCTCAGGGGCTCCATCTATGCCCCCGTTCCTTTCTTCTAAGTCTGCCAGCGAGTTAAAGCCCTTAGATTTTTTTTCTTTCAGAGAAGAATCTTATAATGTGCCTTTACCTTTCAAGAACTGGAGGCAACACCTCCGCTTGCCGATCATCGGCAGCTGGGCCAGACGGCATACATATTCGTATGCTACAGCATTTACATCAGAAACGACTCTTTAATCTTATATGGTCGCAAGAGTTATTCCTCAACCGTGGAAGTCTGCTATTGTTCTCCTTTTCACAAACCGGGTAATACGGGACGTGATACCTCCCACTACCGTCCCATCGCTCTTACCAGTGTAGTTTGCAAGGTGATTGAACGTCTAGTTAATAGACATTTGATGTGGTATTTAGAGATGCACAGTAGTCTCTCCACTAGTCAATATTGCTTTCGTAAGGGCCGTTCTGCCATTAACCCCTTACTGCGCTTGGATACGTATATTCGTAATGCCTTTGCTAATAACCACTCAGTTATCACCATCTTTTTTGACCTTGAGAAGGCTTATGACACAACTTGGAGGTATAATATCTTGGCCCAGGCCCACTCCTTAGGCCTCCATGGCAATCTACCATTTTTTCTTAAGGCCTTCTTAACTGACAGACATTTCCGTGTCCGGGTTAGTAATGAGCTTTCCCAGGAGTTTATCCAAGCTGAAGGTGTCCCCCCAGGGATGTGTTCTGAGCACAACACTCTTTTTCCTTGCTATAAATAATGTGGCATCTGTTCTCCCATCCAATTTTTGGCCATCTTTCTGATGGGAAGGGCAGTCTTCCGAGCTGCAGATGCTACCAAGATCCAGCTTTGGCACCTACCCTGCCCTAAAAGGGCTGGGCATGGTCCCGGGTATGGTATTCCCGTGTTGCGTCCTGTACAGTGGAACTGAGGACATTCAGCACATCGAGTTATTAGTGCATAGAATGCAAGTGAAATTATCATTTATTTTCAAATAATATCTTTATAGCTCGAAGCCGCCAGTAAAGTAGTACGTGTTCCCTAGTTTAAAAAACTAATTAATCGAAAATGATACATTGTTAACTATTAGTAACCAAATTGTAAAATGTGAAAGACAGAGGATGTGGAAGCCTAAGGTACACTAGTCCATTCCTGTTGTGTTGTAGAGGTCTGAGCTCTGACCTCTACAACACAACTGTCATCAAACATTTGTTAAGTTATACCATGAATTAAGGAAAGATCCTGGACGTCACCCTTCGTAAACAGATAAAGCAAATGCGATTGTAATTATGGACAAGGTAGAAAATAGTGGAAAAAATGAACTTGTTATTAGAAGATGGGAGAGAGCTTACGTGCCCCTTAACCAGTTGTCGCTATTTCCATATGATGTAAGTTAGCCGTTGGATGAGCGAAATGAGGTCAGGCACCTTTCACAGGTCAATCCTCATTAGATATGTGGTCTAATGCTGACCTCTCCAGTAAACTAACAATAAACCACGGTACGGGTGGGGCTCGAACTCATAACAAGTGTAGTCGTAAAACTCCAGGCAAGTGCGTAAACCACTGACACAATAAACAATTCTGTGATTTTGAGTAACATCCTTGTTTAAGAATGTGGACTGTAGATTATACTAAATAAATATTTAATTTGTATAACCCTTGACATAAGTTAAGCAAGACATAACTGTCATGTTTTGTAATAGAAGACTCACTTATGTTCTTCTCCATGATTAAAATCACGTGGACAATGGCCTGCATATTCGACTCTTGGGCAAACCTGACTGCACACTGATGGTATGATAATCTAGCCTATCTTACATAGGAAAGATCACACGAAGTGAAAGGAAGCTTGTAAACACCGGCCACAACACAGGATGGTGCATTTTTTATTAACCTGTGCTTGAGTGACACTGTATTCTTGAAGATACCATTAAGTGTTAGGTAGAACAGCCAGGTTCTCGTTGCAAGCAATACGACGCCTTGCTCCAACTTGTGGCTCCTAACTGCCTGCTGCATTTTAATAAAGCTTACGAAAAGCTTAGTAATAATAAAAGAAACATTTCACAAAGCCAGAGAAATCAAATGTTACTTTTTTAGATAAGATGGATTATTTAGACAAAATGAATCTTTTACGTAGCTATAACAAAATATTGAGCCATAAGAACACTCGAGCAGGTTAATAATTAGTTCAACAAATGACTTTAAGTACTTTTGAAATACTTTGATGGATTTAGTCAAACGTCGGATGAATCGGGTTCCCGGCTCAGCCGACAATGGGTTCAGTCGGCTCTGTTACATATAGCCCGTCAAAATGGCATTTCTTTAGGTTTAGTCTTATAGAAACTCTTCCTATCTGACAGTAGATCCTTCTGAACAAAATCCCTGAGATATCTCAGTTTTGTTGCTGTGTTAAATATCTTATTGATTTCATCTTCTAAAATACTCCAGGCTGCAGATCCGTAAGACGCAAGAACTGAGCCTAAATAAATGCCTTCCACGAAAAATGTACTGGTTTTAACCTACAATGAGAATTTGGTCAGCCTGTGTGATGCATTACAAAAGTTCAATATAAATATTGACTTCAAAAACAGTAAAACAGAGGTTGATTAAGAACACAGTGTCTAATAGGTGTGGCGGTGTTTACAATGTTCCATGCACTCTTTGCCCTCTATTATACATGGATAAACTGGTAAACCACTGGAAACCAGATTAGAACAAAATCAGATTAGTGCAAAATCAGATTAGAGCAAAATCAGATTTGAGCAAAATAAGCACTTCATCTTTATTTCCACAAGCAAATGAAATAACGTATACCCACCTAGCTGACATCAATGACAGTCCGACGCGCTACCGTCCAAGCTAACCCAGGTCTCTATTAGCAAGGATTCCGAGGATAGCCTAGAGAGTAGAGCATCGGACTGTCAATTTAAGGACCGTGGTTCGACCCTTTGTCCACCCTTCATTTTATTCATAGACAGTTGTTTATTACAATATAGTTTTAATTCGTATACACACACACACACACAACACACACACACACACACACACACACACACACGCCCGATGGCATGGTGGCTAGCGCTCTTGCTTCACGCACGGAGGGCCCGGGTTCAATTCCCGGCGGGGCCGAAACATTTCGAAGTGTTTCGTAACACACACACATACATACAACAGGCCTAGTGTCTAATTGACATGTGCCTAGGACAAAATGGTAACTAACTAACACACACACACACACACACTCTCTGTATACCATATACGTCAGGCCCATACTGGAGTATGCAGCACCAGTTTGGAACCCACACCTGGTCAAGAACGTCAAGAAATTAGAGAAAGTGCAAAGGTTTGCAACAAGACTAGTCCCAGACCTAAGGGGATTGTCCTACGAAGAAAGGTTAAGGGAAATCGGCCTGACGACACTAGAGGACAGGAGGGTTAGGGAGACATGATAACGACATATAAAATACTGCGAAGAATAGATAAGGTGGACAGAGACAAGGTGTTCCAGAGAGGGGACACAGAAACAAGGGGTCACAATTGGAAGTTCAAGACTCCTATGAGTCAAAGTGATGTTAGGAAGTATTTCTTCAGTCATAGAGTTGTCAGGAAGTGGAATAGCTTAGAAAGCGACATAGTGGAGGCAGGAACCATACATAGTTTTAAGACTAGGTTTGATAAAGCTCATGGAGCAGAGAGAGAGAGGACCTAGTAGCAATCAGTGAAGAGGCGGGGCCAGGAGCTAGGACTCGACCCCTGCAACCACAAATAGGCGAGTACAAATAGGTGAGTACACACACACACACACACACACACACACACACACACACACTATATATATATATATATATATATATATATATATATATATATATATATATATATTATGAATTGGCCGAACTTCCTTAAAAATTGTATACTTTTCCCAAATAAATTTTTAGATTGATAGATATATTTTTTCAATGACAATGATATAGAATTATTTTTTGACCAAACCTAACTTAGAAACCTCACCTAACTTAACCTAAGCCAGAGTATTTTTTTAGCTAGCTAAATTCTAGTGAAATCCCAAGCGCTCTCGTGATTTCTCACATTATCAAGTTCCTTGCTTGATAATGTGAGAAATCATGAAAGTGCTTGGACTTTTTCAGACGTTTTTCTGCATATATATATATATATATATATATATATATATATATATATATATATATATATATATATATATATATATATATATATATATATATATATATATATATAAGTGATAATTCATATTTGTTTGTTTCATCTAATAGAATGACCTAATTATTGTACTCTTGTTGCAGGAGACTTCTGTTACGCTCATTACTTAACTCTGTCTGGAGATGTACACAGAGCCGCCACCCCTGCCACATCTAGACCCACCATATCAGTGACCTTCCCAGCCAAGACAGCCACTTTAGTGCAGAACTTTTCTCATTACCAGTAGTCTTTTAACCTCTTCACGTAGTTCCTCAACAGACATTATACAACAAAGCAATATTAACCAATATAAATTATGGAAAATGTTAGTCCTTACGTATCTACATAATAAACATTTGTCTTCAGTAAATCTACCATGGAGGCGTCGTAAAATAAGCAAGTAGTGAATCCTCTGTCTAGTTTCTTCCGCTGATATACATTTGTCCAAGCACATTCTAATGTACTTCTCAGGTTTTTTTTTACACATTCCTTATCAGTTATAGCCGCTGATTGTATTTTGTGATTGTGTCATAGCTTTACCCCTGTTCAGTGATAGCATAATAGCTGTGCCCCTGTTCGGTGATAGTATGATAGCTGTGCCCCTGTTCGGTGATAGTATGATAGCTGTGCCCCTGTTCGGTGATAGTATGATAGTTGTGCCCCTGTTCGGTGATAGTATGATAGCTGTGCCTCTGTTCGGTGATAGTATGATAGTTGTGCCCCTGTTCGGTGATAGTATGATAGTTGTGCCCCTGTTCGGAGATAGTATGATAGTTGTGCCCCTGTTCGGTGATAGTATGATAGTTGTGCCCCTGTTCGGTGATAGTATGATAGCTGTGCCTCTGTTCGGTGATAGTGTGATAGTTGTAGTCCTGTACATTAGTGAAGATGTGCGAGGCTGGGAACACTGTGTGTAGGTGCACACATCACAACAATGTGTTAAACCTCTTTCTTGTTCTCCAACTCTTCCCTCTTTCCCCTCCCTAACTGTGGGTTTTCTTGGCTGGAATTTTCTTCTAAAAATCTGTACATCGTTATTATAGCACTATAGTCTTGTAAATTATATAGATAATTTATAAATTAAGTGGTTAATAACCAGGTCTTGGCAACTATTGAAAAAAAAAACAAAGTGTTATTGTTTATGATGCAGCTTAGAACATTATTCGTGGTCACTGGTGCGTAACAATGAACACTGTTCTATACTCTTGACCCTCCCAGTTGTCTCATCTGGCAATATTGTTCTTCTGTGGTTTCTCTTGGTTAAAAGTGGCAGTGACAGGTATGGATCTATTTGAAGTTTCTGTGGATGGGAAAAGAATTTTCTCTCTTTATAAACTTCGTATTAATAACGTCATTCTTGCACTTCATGTTAGACCCTCGCAGATATTTAAATGTCTATTTTGTATATAAAAAAAATGCAGCTGGTGGGGGGTGCACATCCACAAGGGCAACTGTGGAAGGTCCACATGAGGAGTCTCCTACATAAATTTCAAGAAAACCAAATATGACAAAACTGTATTATGCTAATTTAAATAAAAGACAATCCTCTTAACTAATTTTATTATTTTATAGTTATCCTCAGTCCTTTGTGCTTGACGTGTCCTAACCTCAAAGATCTTAAGATCCTATGAATATTTTACATCTTTTGAATATCTTATGAATATATTATCAATACCTTATAAAGACTGAAGATCTTATGAAGACCTTCTACAGGCAGTGCTAAATAATTAAATGCACGGTAATTCATGCTTACAAAATGTAAGAGAATTAAAGCTACAGAGTAAGGCTGATGATTCTATCACGAATTAGGCCACTTTGTGAGAATTATCAAGTTCTTATTTCAGTTTGTCATATTCTATTGGACTGTCCAGTCTACCAGTGAGGACGCAGAATTTACTTCCGACGTCGTCGTCGCCGCTCTAACGCCCTTACCTCGTCTTCCCTCCTCGCTGACGGCCCCACCTTTGACTGGGGGCGTGGTGTTGAGGAGGTTGTACATAAAACATGCTAAAAAAAATCGTAATGAGCAGGAAGTGAATTTTTCATTATATGAGTCATCAGGGTATATGTCAACAGCCTGTAAAAGAAAAAAAAATAGAATATCCAGAGCCATGAAGATCAATAACGTGGCAACGTTAGTTTTGTGTAGGCAAGTGAATACAGGAGAAAACTGAGAGCCCAGCACCTGAAGCTCTACCAGAGCTCTTCTATCTTCTAATATTCCAATGTAAAATAGACTTAATTGACGGAAAACGAAAAATGAGATGCAGGATATTTAGGTGAAGCGCAGACTTTATAGACGAGGCGCAGGATGTATAGGGAAGGTACAGGTTATATAGACAAGGTGCAGGCTAAAAAGAAGAGGAGGCTATATAAGCCAAGTGCAGGCTATATAGGGTAAGTGCAGGCTATATAGGCCAAGTGCAGGCTATATAGGGTAAGTGCAGGCTATATAGGCCAAGTGCAGGCTATATAGGCCAAGTGCAGGCTATATAGGCCAAGTGCAGGCTATATAGGCCAAGTGCAGGCTATATAGGCCAAGTGCAGGCTATATAGGCCAAGTGCAGGCTATATAGGCCAAGTGCAGGCTATATAGGCCAAGTGCAGGCTATATAGACCAAGTGCAGGCTATATATTCACGGAGAGTGGTATTTTATGATAAAGAAAGAAAAGACAGTAGGAAGAGAGGTGAGTGCAGTAACAGAGCCAGGGAAGGTAGGTAGGTAGGTAGGTAGGTAGGTACACTGCTGTCTCACAGTTTACTCTCGTCAGCCAAGGGTAAAGGAGGAAGAGTGTGAATGGGAGAATAAATCGGTAATACTGTAGACTCGATGCAGCGAATAAATTTAGAGAGGAAAAAATGCTGCCACCACTGATGGAAATAAGGAAAAGTGACGAATAATGGGACTCGTTCAAGGAAATGTAAGTAAGGTAGGAGAAAAAGAACATATAATTGGATATATAAAGATATATTTAGAAAAAATTATAAGTCATTGAAAATTGGAAGAAAGAGACGCGTGTAAACTCTCTAAACATTGTACTAGGAAACAATTTCCCGAGGCAATATTTTCAATAAGTGTTCGCACATGTTGGAAATTCTGTGAGCTAGAGCACCCTCTCCTGTTCCCAAAAATACAGGATTACAGGTCACAATGGTTATTTGTCAGACTCCACTGAGCCTTGTTTACATTCCTAAAAAGAGTGTACCTTGCACACTAAGTATTTAAAATTATTTTTAACTCTTTAAGGAAACATTTACTATATGTTAGCTGTTAGGATATATCCAGCTAACATTTAGCTGTCTTAGTCTAACATTCCACTAGGAAATATTATCAGACTAAATTAGAATTAGATTAACGTTTTCTTTATTGCTGGTATTAATCACGCCGAATTAAAGCGCCCGGCTTAATGTTTACAAATCTGTCATATAAAGAAGCGCATGCGCGCAGGTACAGACAGTCTGAACTATGAAAAGTGTCAGTGTGACACTTGTGCTTGAGGTGGGATAATGCTTGCTCCAATATTGACTGGAGAATATTGATTGTGCCCTTCAGTGTCGAAGCTTTTATTATTTTATAAGCGAGGTAAAAGTTCTTACTCTGCTGATCATCATATACTTCAAGAACCAGACGTAGTGTTGACGGGGCCAGGCGCCTCGCTATAAACCGGCGTCCCACAGGTAAGGTGTTCTAGCTGGTTCAAAATTAGGTGACTACTTAGGTTTTGTGCGGTATAAGCACTCGTCCTCGGGGTTACATCGCATAATTTTTCTTGAAAGTATATCCTTGAGAGGATATAGTGTATAGTTTTCATAAAATCTATCACATTACATAATGATCAAATGCTTGTTAAGGTATTACTAAATAGCTAATCTATAATTAGGCACCCACAAAGCAGGACCTGAAGGAGGTTCCTTAAATAAATTTGTTTTCTTCTAGTTAGTTGTGTCGCCTGAGGGGCTAATTTATTGTGCACCAGCAGCTCATTACAGAGAATTACAGAGGTCACAACAGATCTTTGTCAGACTCCACTGAGCATTGCTGTATAACCCCTGTGGTTTAGCGCTTCTATTTGATTATAATAATAATAATCCACTGAGCATTGTTACGTTGATAGAAAGTCATATCATATTTTACATTTACTTCATATTGTTAATGTACACAATACACCATGGAATACAATCTTAAAAAATGGACATCTTGTTACCACTATAAAAAAACATTGATCGTAACTGGGTTGCAATTTTCTCTGTAAAAACGGTTCATTCATCTCTATTTTTTTTTTATTTATAAAACACATAAAGGTACATTAACAACAAACTTTGCAAAACTGCACAAAACATTAACATTATATAATGACAATGATACAAAGAAAATTCGTATCTGAGACCACTCCACTTGTGGTTTCTGAACATAAACACTTAAAAGCTAAACATCATACAGATAAAGTATAAAACCCTGTGTTACACAAAAACCATGAACACAGAACACTATATCCCATAAGGTAAGAACAAATTACCTCTACATAAAACGTATATGCATAAATAGTACTAAATACCTCTAACCAAAGAGGCCATAGGCATCAAGACTGCCAACTTAATAATGCTAAAACTGTGCGTTACTGTAACATTACATAATAGCAATGATACTAATTCTTATCTGATACCACTCAAGTTGTGATTTATAAACCAACATATAAAGGATAAACCATCTAATTGAATATTTCAAGATCATAATATGAACTTTACAAAAATAAATTGGCCGCCAGACACAACACTTGACAAAAAACAACTTAATTTCCTACCCCTATCCCTATCAGACTACTACTATCACCTAATACAAGCACGTATCCCAACCCACAGAGCATATATCACCATAACAACATACAATAATTCATAAACACACACACAATAAGAACTAAGTACTGCTATACATAAGATCTATGTACTATGATGATACCCTGAATCATCATACATTTTTTTTTTCCAAATAATACCCACACGATAAGATCGTTGGCATCATTAATTCCAAAATCTATACAAAACAGTACAATACTTTCACATTGCTTAATGACAATGATATGATGAATATGAAACGGAGCTATACCCTAACATTACATAATGACAATGATAATGTAAACACCTTATCTGATACCACGAATCTTGTGGTAATATTACAATAACTCCACAACAAATTATAGTTACCTGTTTTGAGAGTACTTATAATGAACAAGATATGTAATATTTGATAATATTATTAACATGATCCCGTACAACGTCCAGGAACTATACCTTCCTGTCTCATAAAAAATATCGATTACCATGCTCCAACACTTCAGAAAGCCCCTTTTGCGTACTCCTTTCCTTGAACCTGTTCTTTGTCACGTCATAATGTAAAGTCAAGTCCAAACAAGTTCATCCTGTCATCCTCTCATACCTATGCAACACCTTTCCGCGTCAGCTGTCTTTTCCCCGTCGCTCAATAAAAAAGCATATTCTTCGCCAGTCGTCCCTCCCCCTCAACATTCACTCTACTAAGCACCCTAAAATCTCATTCAACACAACATCGACCCCTCCCTACCTACTCCGGCTTCCAAAGAATCCAGTCCATTCCAGCTCTACTCTGCATCACCGTAATAACTTTGCTGCCGTTAATGTCCTATATCCCTCAGAGAAACTCGATACCCATTTACCTCCATATAATAGCCTATTCCTATACATTGAACGATACACGTGAGCCGCTAAGGCTTTCACCCTACAGTCCCCTCCCACCTCCCTCATTCCCCACTACATACATGATTGCCCTCCCCACCTCTCTCGATACTCCCCCAACATCAAAGCTTAAAGCCCGTAACGACAAAAATTTTCTCCCCCCCACCAATCCAATTACCCTTGCCAACCATAGCCTCACCACCTCTAAAGACTCACAAAAATAGACAGCACGATATGCTGTCTCCTCATCTCCGCACCTCTGACATTCATTTGTACCCACCAACCCCATCCTATATAATTCAGACCTCGATGCTAATATACCTAATAAAAATCTGTAAACCACCTCCCTTACCTTAGGCAATAAACGAATCCCCATCCAATCATAAACTGGAAAATTTGCTTGACCCTGTACCACCCCTCCCTTTTGCACCCCTCCCTTTTCACTCCCCCTCCCCAACCTGCCCACCTTTGCCCCTTTTAGGCTGCCTCATTGCCAATAACTGTCTAGCCATGTCCTCACACACCTGCAGGTCCCTCCCCCCCCCACTTCCTTACATCCTCCATGACCGCTCCTACTCGTTGTCCCTCACCCCCTTCCGTAAAAAACACTTTCACATAAACTGCTTTCACACGATGTTCCAAAGAAATGAGGCCCAACCCTTCCCCCCTCTTGACACTCATCATGACAACTTCCTTTCGAAGCCACGGCCTCCCATTCCCCCACACATACCGTAACACTTTCTTTTGTAATTCCCTTAAAGGATACACCGCAGCTACATTCCACACCTTACTGTATACAAGAGTGTTCACCACCACTACCCATTGCAACAGCGTAACATCCCCCGCCCTCCAATCCCTCATTCTACCCAGAGCCCTACCCACCACCTCCTCAGAATTCACCTGCCTGGCCACTCTCACATCTGCCATATACACAATTCCACAGATCTTTATCCTATCCACAACATTCCATCCATACACCTCCCCCAAGCCAACGTACCCACCTCTAATAACTTAGACTTGGCGCCATTAACCCTCATCCCCGTTGCCGCTCCAAAGACCTCTATAATATGTCCCACATTAACCAGCCCTTCTGTCCCACCCACCAATACAGTAGTATCATCCACATACCCCACTATGCCCACACTACTCGCCCCCCATCTTCCCCTCTCTCCTACTCCTTCCTCTATTAACCTATAAAGGGATCTTGCATGACCGAAAAGGATCTGAGATATTGGACACCCCTGTCTCAGACCCCTTTCCATCACCACCTGTTTCCCTAACTTACCATTCACCTGCACACACACCTTCGCAGAACTATACAATGTCTCAACCCATCCAGCAATTTCCTCTGCAAATCCTTGACTCCTTAATATAATTCCCAACATGCTTCTATTCACACAATCATACGCTTCCTTCCAATCTATTCCAAAGACCCCCCCCATCCTACCCTCAATAAAATCCCCGATTCTCCCATGTCCTACACTCATACTTTTTCCAGGTATACCAAACTGCCCCTGATGTATGACTTTGTCAATCACCGTTTTCATCCTATTCCCTAAAATTTTCGCGAAAATTTCATCTCCACATATGAGGGATATCGCCCTGTAATTTCCCAAGGTTCTCCCCACCCCCTCTTTCGGCACCAGAACATCTACCCCTGTCCCCTGCGTCTCCCCAACCGACCCCCATCCTTCATACAATTAAACAAACGCACTAAACATTCTCTCAACGTCTCCCAATGCACTACATAGAAATCATTTGGTATCCCGTCTAACCCAGGTGCCTTCCCTAGACTTAATCTAGACACTGCCTCCCCCACCTCCTCCTCACTTATACTTCCACCCAACTCCCCACGTTCCTCCTCCCCCAAACGACACAGGATCCCTTCCTGAAGGACCTCCCCATCACTACCCGTCCCTACACTCATTGAAAATTTCATCCCAAACCAATGATCGGCATAATTGCTTATGCCATCCTTTGTCCTGAGCACCTGTCCCACTTCATATCCTCCCACCCCTGTACACACCTCAACCCCCCATAATCGTGTTACCCCTCTGCCTATCTCTAAACCTCCTCAACAAGCAGCAACCTGATGGTCTATCGCCCCACAACGCCTCCTCAATACCTCTTCTTACTCTGATCGCATCAAAACGATCATTTTGAATATCCCTCAACCTTCCCCACAACCCCTCTATTTCCCCATACCTACAAACCCCTCCCTCATAGCATTCATTAAGCTGACCCTCCAAATACTTCTGAAGACCAAACTTCCACCTTGCCTCATCCCTTCCTTGATTCCTGTAAAAGTCCCTTATTCCCTCCTTCGCACTCTTTTTCCACCAGCCTAAAAAATCCTTCTCCCGTTCCTCTGCTCCTTCTAACCAGAAAGACCCCCACCATTCCTCAAACGATCTCCCCTCCCCCCGCAGCAAACGCACATTCAACTTCCAATAACCATTGTACCTTCGGATCATTCCATCCCACTCCACCTCTACTAATACACCACAATGGTCCGAAAAACCAATATCAAGCGTTTGCACCCTCCCCGTACCACATCAAACACTCCCACCTCCCTCAGTAAAACACGCAACGCCCCTAACTCACAACCCGCCCCTCTAGGTTCTACATCTTTTTTCCTGATTATACAATTCCAATCCCCACCCAGCAGAGTAATCATAGGCAAACCCCGTAAATGATATGTCAAAACCTCCCTTACAAATTCTTCCTTAACACGTTGATTACTGTCAGCTGGCATATATATTCTCATGAAACATACCCGAATGTCGCCCCAATTCCCATCCATCCTCACCACCCACCCTCCCCCTCCTTCCAAGCTAACAACCGAAAGGGACTGGACTCCTTCACCCCCACAGCCACCCCACCCTTTAATTTCCCCGAGTTACCTGCATACACCTCATATCCTTTTAATCTCAACTCTCGACCACACCTAAAATTATGCTCTTGTATAAAAATTATGTCTACGTCATATCGTCTTAATACTACCTCCACCCACCTATGTTTAATTTCTGCCCTTAGGTCAGTCACATTAATCGTTAAACACTTGAATACGCCAAAGGGGGCTTTCCACTGTGCTTCTGCGGGCGGGCCGTGACACCCTTACCTAAACCTTTATCTCTAACACTCCTCACTCCCTGATCCCATACCCTCACCTGTGCCCCCACCTTCCCCTTCCGTGCCATCTCTACCCATGTTTTCTTACCTGTACGCTGGCCAGGTGTGAGGACATCATCATCTGACACCTCTCCTGCCCTCTTTCTCGATTCTCCCCCTACCTCCATTACATCTGTGTCCCCATCCCTATGCACAACAACCTCCACTTCCTGCACTTGCAAACTGTCTTCCCAGCTTCCAGCACGCTCACGTCCTGGTTAATCCTACCCTCCTCCACCTGTAAGAGTCCTTTAACTCCAGAGGAAATGACCTCCAGATCTTCCATAAACGTTCGCAACATCTCTTGCAATGGTTGCTACGGTAGGTCCACCTGGAGGTCACCCACCACCAAATCCTCAGACTCGTTATCTTTTTCAGGCCCAACAATTGTTGGAGCACTCAACTCCTCAGGGAGTGTTACACAACTTTCCCCAACACCTTTCCCCACTTCTGCCCCACTGGCCTTTCCCAGTCCTTCCACAATCTCAGGTGTTGGCTCCTCCAAGGGGTTATGCATCACAGGTACCTTTGTAACCATTGATCTTGGGGCCATGATGGTGGCACACCCTGCCGCCATGTGATCGTATGCCCCACACACATGACATGTCCTACGCTGTCCCGCGTAGGTAACAAACACCTGCGTCCTAAAGTCCTCCAGCAGTACATAGGACGGTATAGGCCTTTTTAAAGTCATTTTCAATGTGAAGGAACCTTCAGGCAACCCGGCATATGTTCCTTCATTCCACCTTCCCATAGTCGTAGAATGCACCACACTATACCGTTCAAAAGCCTCGCTGACATCCAATCCAATGGGGCCTCAAATGGTACATTGCAAACCCTTACAATGGTGTAATGTGTTGAGGCATCCCTGAGCTGGACTTCTATCCCAGTGTTGACATCTCTAATTGAAGAAAAATATGGATACAACCTCAATATTTACGATGTCATTACCGTGGAGGCGTTTTGCCATATCCTGTAAGGTTTGCATGGAGGTGTCTACGAAAGGTTGGATGTTTCTTAAGAAGGGGATTATAGTTTAGTTAGGCCCAGATGCACAAGTATAAGAAAAAGAACATACCACGGGAGGGGATAGAACCCGCTATCAGGGAGTCATAAAACTCCAGACCGACGCGCTAGCCACTGGGCTGTCTTGTAATTATGATTTCGTGAGTCATGCACACGTATACTTATCATGCAAATTGTAAATTACCTACGATAAACCAAAAAAGTCAGTGTCTTATTTCCATTGGTGTTCTTAGCCTCCAAGTGCATGCCACTGCTGATGAACTAGCTAAACAAACAATAAATATGAAATGTTATATAATTTTGGTTTTTCAAACAGAAATTTACGGAACATTGTAAGGAACTAGCAAACTAGCTTGAAGTAGAAGAGTACAGATGGCCAACACTCGCTCTGCTGCTGCTGGGTGGCCAACACTCGCGCTGCTGCTGCTGGGTGGCCAACACTCGCTCTGCTGCTGTTGGGTTACCAACACTCGCGCTGCTGCTGCTGGGTGGCCAACACTCGCGCTGCTGCTGCTGCTGGGTGGCCAACACTCGCGCTGCTGCTGCTGCTGGGTGGCCAACACTCGCGCTGCTGCTGCTGCTGGGTGGCCAACACTCGCGCTGCTGCTGCTGGGTGGCCAACACTCGCGCTGCTGCTGGTGGGTGGCCAACACTCGCGCTGCTGCTGCTGCTGGGTGGCCAACACTCGCGCTGCTGCTGCTGGGTGCCAACACTCGCGCTGCTGCTGCTGCTGGGTGGCCAACACTCGCGCTGCTGCTGCTGGGTGGCCAACACTCGCGCTGCTGCTGGTGGGTGGCCAACACTCGCGCTGCTGCTGCTGGGTGGCCAACACTCGTGCTGCTGCTGTTGCTGGGTGGCCAACACTCGCGCTGCTCATGGCTGGCACGAGTCCCAATTTGCCAATTTTACTTAATAAAATAGTGATATTTATTTTTTATTTAATAAGCAAAGAAAGGTATTTCTGCTGGGCCTCAAAATACTATTGACGTTGCAATCTATTATAAGGATAACCAGTAATGTTCACCTCGAGTTGGTCCAAATTTGAAATTTTTCTGAAAGTTAGAAAACTTGGAATGTTTTGAACTAGTTATTGCTGAGTGTCTCTTCAAGGATGGGGGGGGGGGGTTATTCCTTGATGTGGTGAAAAGACTTTTGATCTAAGGAACTTGACCTTTGTCTACTTCCTCGGACCAAATTAATTGTCCCCCATTCCTCCCTCCCCTACCCCGTCACCCACCCTCTCCCTTCCATGGTTTAAATGTCGGCACTCCTACTCATTTTGACCCTCACTCTTGATTCTTTTTTGCATACTAATAAATCTTTTTATTTGCTCTTCTCAGCGCTGTATGACCCTGGTGGTTTAGCGTTTAGTTTTGATTTTAATATTTGCGCTTCTAATAGCGCATGACTTTGTTCATGCGCTATTAGAAGCGCAGTGATCATTTTCCAATCTTCCTCCCTTCCATTCACATCCAGACATCCTCGCTCTTCACGGTAGTATTTTGAGTGTTGAGGACTGGGTCCTTTACTGTCGATATACCTCCTCTTTTTTTTTTTAAAGATCCTCCTCCTCCTCCGTCTTCTGATGATCTGCAAATATTTCGGCTCAATTTTTCCCAGCCTCGTGCATTCTCGTGCATGCTGCTTGTGCTCGTGCATGCTGCTTGTGCTCGTGCATGCTGCTTGTGCTCGTGCATGCTGCTTGTGCTCGTGCATGCTGCTTGTGCTCGTGCATGCTGCTTGTGCTCGTGCGTGCTGCTTGTGCTCGTGCATGCTGCTTGTGCTCGTGCATGCTGCTTGTGCTCGTGCATGCTGCTTGTGCTCGTGCATGCTGCTTGTGCTCTGCGTGCGTTGTGCTCTGCTGCGCTTGTGCTCGTGCATGCTGCTTGTGCTCGTGCATGCTGCTTGTGCTCGTGCATGCTGCTTGTGCTCGTGCATGCTGCTTGTGCTCGTGCATGCTGCTTGTGCTCGTGCATGCTGCTTGTGCTCGTGCATGCTGCTTGTGCTCGTGCATGCTGCTTGTGCTCGTGCATGCTGCTTGTGCTCGTGCATGCTGCTTGTGCTCGTGCATGCTGCTTGTGCTCGTGCATGCTGCTTGTGCTCTGCTGTGCTGTGCGTGCTGCTTTGTGCTCGTGCTGCTGCTTGTGCTCGTGCATGCTGCTTGTGCTCGTGCATGCTGCTTGTGCTCGTGCATGCTGCTTGTGCTCGTGCATGCTGCTTGTGCTCGTGCGCTGCTGCTTGTGCTCGTGCGTGCTGCTTGTGCTCGTGCGTGCTGCTTGTGCTCGTGCGTGCTGCTTGTGCTCGTGCGTGCTGCTTGTGCTCGTGCGTGCTGCTTGTGCTCGTGCATGCTGCTTGTGCTCGTGCATGCTGCTTGTGCTCGTGCATGCTGCTTGTGCTCGTGCATGCTGCTTGTGCTCGTGCATGCTGCTTGTGCTCGTGCATGCTGCTTGTGCTCGTGCATGCTGCTGCTTGTGCTCGTGCATGCTGCTTGTGCTCGTGCATGCTGCTTGTGCTCGTGCATGCTGCTTGTGCTCGTGCGTGCTGCTTGTGCTCGTGCGTGCTGCTTGTGCTCGTGCGTGCTGCTTGTGCTCGTGCATGCTGCTTGTGCTCGTGCGTGCTGCTTGTGCTCGTGCATGCTGCTTGTGCTCGTGCTGCTGCTTGTGCTCGTGCTGCTGTTGTGCTCGTGCATGCTGCTTGTGCTCGTGCATGCTGCTTGTGCTCGTGCATGCTGCTTGTGCTCGTGCATGCTGCTTGTGCTCGTGCATGCTGCTTGTGCTCGTGCATGCTGCTTGTGCTCGTGCATGCTGCTTGTGCTCGTGCATGCTGCTTGTGCTCGTGCATGCTGCTTGTGCTCGAGAAATGCTGCTTGTGCTCGAGAAATGCTGCTTGTGCTCGAGAAATGCTGCTTGTGCTCGAGAAATGCTGCTTGTGCTCGAGAAATGCTGCTTGTGCTCGAGAAATGCTGCTTGTGCTCGTGCGTGCTGCTTGTGCTTTTTTAACAAGGATTCACATTGAAGCTCATGGGCTGGACGATTCCTACCCCAATCCATGTTCTAGCAGAAATGTTACTTTCTGCTGAAGTAGCTTCTATTTTTCAGCATTAGCTCTGTAGGGAGAAAATTTAATAGGTTTAGCAGTTCCTACGTCCGCATGATGATAACCCAGGTTGCATATTTTCGGAACATTCGAAAATATGTCTGGATAGGTTTGCATAAGGGTGGTTAGTGTTACTACTTAGTCCTCTGCAAGTCCCGACATTATAGGGCCTTAATTGAACCTCCGGAATTGTGTACAGAGAATCAGGGTCGTCCACAGGATCAGGTACAGATGACCTTAGGTTAATATGGTAGACTCTACCCGCGTTGGGTTTATCAAGAGATGCTACCACGTAGTTTAGAACAAAATTCTTTTTGATCACCTGCTTTGGTCCCATAAGCCTTGATCTTAAGGTGTGACCAGGCACAGGTTCCTGGACCAACACCATGTCTCCTGGGTTAAAGGAGCGAAATTTAGAAGTTTTATCATACCTCTGTGTCATGTTCTGAGTGGATTTTAGGTTGGCCTTAGCCAGCTGACGTGCCACGTTGCAGTCTTGATGTAGGATCGTAGTGTATCTTGCAGGCGTTTCTTCTATTCATTCTTCCTTGACCGCGTATAGTGGACCTCTCACATTATGCTCAAAAATTAGCTCAAAACGACTGTACCCAGTTGATTCCTGCACACTTTCTTCTACTGCAAACAGCAACAGAGGAAGCGATTCATCCCAGTCTATAGGAAGATGCATGCAATACGTGGGCATCATAGATTTCAAGGTTTGGTGAAACGTTTCTAAGGCGCCTTGAGACTTGAGGACATATTTTTCTTATTAATTTCTAGCCTAAAGCTTCTCGAATGCTTTGCTGTAAAATTAGTGTCCTGGTCATTCTGGACAGATTCTGGGATGCCAAAGTGGTAAATAAACTTAACGATGGCTTTAATGTAGTGGCCTGCTACTGAAGTCAAAACTAAAAGCCATAAATAAAATTGAAAGAAACCCAAAGTATTTTTATCTTTACCAACTTGCTGACACAACAGGAACGGATGTAATTCTGCACCTCTCGTCTTATCCGTGACCAAAAAAAAATGCTGAAAGATCCTATAAAGGATTTTAGTGACACCCAAACGTCCTCCTAAGGACGAATTGTGAGCTATTTCCCAGGACCTGAGGTCTGAATTTCTTTGGTACTACCATTCTATCTGGTTATAAAATTTCCATGCCTCCTTACCAGTAGCCGGACAAACTAATAAGTTATTTTTAAGTACGTATTTAACTGGGTTATTTGAGTTGGATTCACCCATGGCAGCTTTAAGAGCGGATGTTAAAGAAATCTCTTTTCTGTTCTTCTCGAAAGGAATAGGAAAGTTTGATCAGGGACTTTTCACTAGATTTACGAGGCCCTGGCCAGTTTTCCTTGTGAAATAAATTGTCTAGCCTTAGATCGGAGTCATCCAAGGTAAGATTGGCATTCATTTTAGACATTTCTTTGGACATTGCCCGAGTTATAGCCAACATCGGAGAAGCAGCTTCGGTGGCTACAATAGGCTCGGGACAGCATCAAAATCGAATCGAGGACTCTCAGGTAAGTACCCACGAAGGGCGAGCGGGAAGAGGGGACAGAAGAATAGCTGGTGAGAGGAATAACTGCAGTCGAAGAGAAAGAGTCAGGACTAAACCCAACCGCTAAGCCTTGTGAAGCCATTGGACAGCAATACTGAAGCAGGAGAACACACAAAGCGGCATGCTGGCTTGCTGGCTGCATCTTGCTTGGTTGCGAATCATCTTGATTGTGATTGGTCACCGGCAGGCTTCAGGAACGAGAAGGCTGGGAGGGCTGGCTGCTACACGATGATTGGTCGATAGAGGTGTCGGCGGAGATGTAGAGGTTTACAAGGTATTAAGACTGCTGATGTCGTCGGTAAGGTAACCATTGGTGAGCTTCAAAAATGAAGATTTCCGCAGGAAGTTGATTATAATCCTAGATTCCTTACATTCTGGTGACTTGCTTGCTTTTTCAAATGAGTCAATAAATCTTTGAGCTGACCAGGGGTAGTCTGTGGCAAAGGTGAACTTAATCTTCCCAGTTTTGATTCGTTTGCTGATTTCAGTTACAGGTAGATCAGTCTCATCAGCTGTTGAAGGTGTATATTGTATATTGCGGTGGCAGCATCAAGAATTTAGAACATTGTTGCCAAGCAATAATTAAGCATCTTTCGTAGGGAATCCCCCAGATACACCTACAGTTAAATACACTGTGTAATATACTGGGTTGTAATGAAAAATGCTATGCATAGGAACAGAAAATACAGAGAGAGGGGAGAGGTAGAGGGAGAGGGAGAGGGAGGAGGGATAGGGGGGAGGGAGAGGGGGAGAGGGGGGAGGGAGAGGGAGAGGGGGAGAGGGGGAGGGAGAGGGAGAGGGGGAGGGAGAGAGGGGAAAGATAAAGGAGGAAAGAGAGAGGGGGAAAAAGTGAGGTGGAAAGAGAGAGGGGGAAAGAGTGAGGTGGAAAGAGAGAGGGAAAGAGTGAGGTGGAAAGAGAGGGGGAAAGAGTGAGGTGGAAAGAGAGAGGGGAAAGAGTGAGGTGGAAAGAGAGGGGGAAAGAGTGAGGTGGAAAGAGAGAGGGGGAAAGAGTGAGGTGGAAAGAGAGAGGGGGAAAGAGTGAGGTGGAAAGAGAGAGGGGGAAAGAGTGAGGTGGAAAGAGAGAGGAAAGAGTGAGGTGGAAAGAGAGGAGGGAAAGAGTGAGGTGGAAAGAGGGGAAGAGAGGGGGAAAGAGAGGGGAAAAGAGAGAGAGGGAAAGAGAGAGGGAAAGAGAAAGAGAGGGGGAAAGAGAGAGGGAAAGAGAGAGAGAGGGGGAGAGAGGGAAAGAGAAAGAGAGAGGGGGAAAGAGGGGGGAAAGAGAAAGAGAGAGGGGGGAAAGAGAGAGGGAAAGAGAAAGAGAGGGGGAAGAGAGGGGGGAAAGAGAAAGAGAGAGAGAGAGGGGGAAAGAGAGAGAGAGGGGGGGGGGGAGGGAGGGTAGGTCACATACAAAAACCCCTACTCTGAGAGGAGGCGGGACTGCTTGCCAGATTTTACCGGGAAATATCATATAGTGCTCACCAAACTATCGTCAGTTTATTTTTCGTACAAAATTATAATAATTATTAAAAATTTAATTCCCAAAGAATTGCCATTTTTAAATTTCACACGAGATAGTTGCTGATTTATTCAGTCAGAAGTTAATAACATCCGTAAGTATTGATTGTTTTATAATTTCTGATTTGTAACTTCTCTTCTGCATTTGAGTGAGGTAAATAGGAGAGAGAGAGAGAGAGAGAGAGAGAGAGAGAGAGAGAGAGAGAGAGAAATTTTATTGGATCGACAAAATTTTTCCCTTTTGCTATTTTTCCCAGCTCCAATGAAACATTGCTTTAAGAATTTAGAAAAAATCGTGAAAATACCACGCATTAACTTGTTAAAAACAAATAATTTTATTATTTTTAAGTGAAGTACAAATACATTTGATATTGTAGTATATTGTAGTAATTAACATGAATAAACTATAAAAAATCCCCCTTTTTATGCAGATCATATCAGGATGAGAATTATTTTGCCATTTTTCAGCAAGGGAATTTTGACGGATATCATGAGGGGTTTATAGAATTGTGGAATTATTTATTTAAACATGCAGCAATAAGTCCGGGAAGTCATTGCCCCTACTAATAGTGTTCCCGGAGCACCTCTGGGAAGGATGCCATTGACACAATTCTCAGGAAGAAACTGGAAGAATTGAGGAGAATGGAACAACCAAAGGCACCCTTTACACCCATGATGCCTTGTACCTCTCCAAATGCCCTTTAGTCTGCCAGGTTGACATATTTCCTAAGATGTGCTCATTCATATGATAACCCTATACTGCAGAATATGACAGTATCCTGAGGCAGATCTTTACTAAAGTACTTAACCCACTCAGAAGATGGGCAGTGGGACCAGCTACACTCCCAGTCAGACTAGGGGGCATTGGTGTCCCCCAAATCATCTCAGATTGTTCTACCTTCTTTCCTGTCTTCATGCATTGCATCCAGAGGGCTTGTAGCAGCAATTTCCTGAACATTTAGGGGGCACGATTGGGGACCATGACCAAAAGTTCGTTTTTATGGAGCCAGATCTGGGATAATCTAACAGGCCTGAAACCAGGCCTGCTCCCCCCCAAAAACTACAAACAGTCGCACTGGGATGGCCCAATAGTAGAGAATATAGCCTCAGCAAGCTTCAGAGTGTCAGGGAAGGATAGACCGCCTCCTTGCAGAGAGCTCCCATGAGGGGGCTTTCTTTGGCTGTTCCCAACTCCAGCCTTGGCACACGCCTCGACCCACAGACCATCCGCATTGGTGTTGCCCTTCGACTTGCCGCCCCTATTCTCGCCGAACACAGGTGTATTTGTGGCAGTGAAGCAGCAGACCGATTCGGGTACCATGGTCTTGTGTGTCGTTAATCCGAGGGAAAGATTGCAAGACATGAAGAGTTAATAACATTATCAAGAGGAGCCTCCAACAGCCGGATGCCCAGGTAAGGGAGCCACCCCAACTATGCAGATCTGATGGCAGCCAAAAGCGTCCAGATGGTATCACCCTTCAAGCCTGGACAGACGACAAGCAGGTGGTGTGGGACTACACATGTGCATCTACCTTGGCTGATACCTATCTCCAATACACCAGGGAGGAAGGAGGGGCAGCTGCCACCTTCAGGGAGTCCCAGAAGTCAAGAAAATATGGAGAACTTGCCCATCATTATATGTTTGTTCCCATAGGCTCAGAGACCCTTGGCTCGTGGGGAAAGAGTGCATCTAAGTTTCTCAAGGAGCTGGGCAAAAGACTCAACAGGGTAACTAGGGATCCCAGGGCAGCTAGTTTTCTGTTCCAGCGACTCAGCGCTGCTGTTCAGAGGGGTAATGCTCTGAGGAGCTGGGTGAGATTTTCGCATTATAATCAGTGACAAACATGTAACAATATGTACTAGACATGTATCTCTCACACCTCGTGTACTGTATATGCCATCTTTATATCAACAATGTATCTCTTAAATCTTTTGCACCATATTATGTAATAAAATATACCTTTTGGTAAAAAAAAAAAGAATGAAAAGATAGGGTGGAAGGAGAAGTGGAAAATTCAAATGGCTTCAGGAAGAAATCCAAATATTCTTCCTTGAAGCCTTTTTATCCACTTCTCCGAGGCTATGGGTCCCACAATTTGTACCAGAGGTGGACCCCATCCTATATATATATATATATATATATATATTAAAAGTACCACCTCTAGAACTTTACTGGGTCCAATATAAATCGTTTTCATTTATTTGAATTTTTACATATGCCAGAAATCCTGTTATATAAAAATAATATTTTCAAGATTTGAAACCCGAAATTATCCTACACGCAACCTGATGGTATCGTATATGGTACCGAAGGCAAAATTATCTTTCAAGTACGAAAATTATCGTATCTCTTTCATTATCAGTAATCACACTGTTTTTCTTCAACTGGCAAGTCATTTTATTATACTATTACAAGTGGGAAGAGAATATAGATAATTAAGTGTAGGAGCTACGAAAAAAGAAATAGTTAAGATGTCCTTGCGTCTTATTTAACACCTTTGTCTAAATTAAATTTAGGTTTGATAATTGGCAGGAAACAGGACTAGTGTTTCCTGACGCTGGTCTTAATCATATGATGACCCACCACTGGGCCTCTTCAAGGAAGGGGATGCTCTTAGGTGCAGTGAAGAGGCTTTTGGTCTGAGGAATTGGACCTTTCGATCTTCTTCCTCCTACCTAACCTAATTACCCCCTCTTCCCCTTCCTGCCCCATCCTCCACAACCCTCCTTTCCCCATCCCTTCCCTCTCGGCCTTTGAGATCCTTCCCTCAGGCATTCTAGTTCCTAGGATTGGGAAAGGGTATCGTGGTCCATCTCATTCCGTTGAGGTCCTTCTTGGTGTAGTTTAATGTATAATCTGGATCATCTGGAGATGTCCCGATCCCTCTCCGGTCTCCCGGGAAAGGCTTACGATATCTTTAGCGTGACGGGTGTATCTCTGGAGGCTGCCTGTCTGATTCTGGTAGGTGGTGGCCGACGGAGTCATGCCTTGTGGTCGGTGGATGTGAGATTCCTATCCTGGATTGCCGGTTTACTGGCATAGGAAAAAAGCTGGCAAGCAAAATCCCAAGTTCAAACACTCCACCTAACGACTATCTCACTGGCACCTATCCGAACACACTATTCTTACCCCCGACCAACCCAATAGAAGTCTCGCTTATAATTAACACATTAAAAAACAAGGCAGGAGATCTAAATAACTTGCCACCTTTTATATACAAAAAAGCTTCTCAAGTTCTTTCACCAATTATTGCAACACTAACAAATCCATCGAATCCTCAACCTTCCCTTCAATACTCAAAATAGAAAGGGTTACCACCATACATAAAGGAGATCAGACCTGAATAACTATAGGCCAATATCTAACTTACCCCTTCTCTTCAAAATCTTTGAAAAATTAATTCATAGGCAGATATATTCCTACCTCATCCCCCACAACATACTCAACCACTTGTCAGTTTGGATTCAGGCCTAATAAAAATACAAATGATGCTATTATACACATGCTAGAAATAATTTACACCGCTCTCGAGAAAAAAGAAATCCCAGTGGGAATCTTCATTGATTTACGTAAAGCTTTTGACACAGTTGACCATGATCTGTTACACCTAAAATTATCACACTATGGTATAAGAGGACACTCCCTCTACTACCTAAAATCATACCTTAGCAACAGAAGCCAATATGTGTACACAAATGGAGCTAGTTCTACAACGCAAACCATTACAGTTGGTGTCCCACAGGGAAGTGTTCTTGGCCCACTTCTCTTTCTCATTTACATTAACGACCTACCAAATGCATCTCAACTACTCAAACCCATACTATTTGCAGATGATACTACATACGTCTTCTCTCACCCAAGCCCAGTCATACTAACCAACACTAAATGCTGAATTGCAGAAAATATCTACCTGGATGATGACTAACAAACTTACTCTCAATATTGATAAAACCTATTTCATTCAGTTTGGGAACAGAGCTACAAATGTTCCACTTAACATAATGATAAACGGGTCCCCTATCACAAAACTCAGAGGGAAAATTCTTAGGAATCCATCTTGACAGTGGCCTCAAATTTCAGACACGTATACAACAAATTTTCAAGAAAGTCTCCAAGACCGTGGGAATACTATCTAAGATACGGTACTATGTTCCACAACCAGCTCTCCTTACCCTATATCACTCACTCATTTACCCCTACCTCACCTATGGAATCTGTGCATGGGACTCAACAACAATAACTCATCTCAGACCATTAATAACACAACAAAAGGCTGCAGTCAGAATGATGATAAATTCACACTCCAGACAACATACTCCACCAATATTCAAAAATCTAAACTTACTCACCATACAAAACATCCATACTTTTTACTGTGCCTATTACATACATAGAACACTATACTCAAATATTAACCCACCACTCATACTTCTCCTTACCAACCTTAACAGGACACAAGGAATTGAACTCTTCCTCCCCTTCCTTGGCTCAAACCTGATTGCCTCCTATTTCTCAGGCTCTGCATAATCCCTACGAGTTTAGCGCTTTCCAATAAATCTCGTACTAATAATATTAGCTATAAAATCATCAGAATTACACAAAAAATAGCAAATATTTGCATTACGATAAGAAAAACCACACGACTACGAGCAAATAATGTTTTAACAAACTGAATACTATACCTTGAGGGTGTTCCGGGGGTCAACGCCCCCGCGGACCGGTCCGTGACCACGCCTCATAGTGGATCAGGACTTGATCAACCAGGCTTTTACTGCTGGCCGCACGTAAACCAACGTACGAACCACAGCCCGCCTGGTCAGGTACTGACTTGATGTGCCTGTCCAGCTTCTTGAAGACAGCCAGGGGAGTATTGGTAATCCCTCTTATGTATGCTGAGAGGCAGTTGAACGGTCTTGGGCCCCTGACACTTACTGTTTTCTCTTAGCGTACTCGTGGCGCCCCTGCTTTTTACTGGGAGGATGTTGCATCTTCTGCTGTGTCTTTTCCTTTCGTAAGGAGTGATTTTCGTGTTCAGATTTGGGACCAGTCCCTCTAGAATTTTCCTACTTTCCAAGGATTACAGGTCAAGGGGCTTCAACCGTTCCCAGTTATTTAGGTGCTTTATTGCACTAATACGTGCAATGAAAGTTCTTTGTATGTTCTCCAGGTCTGCACTTTTGCCTGCCTTGAAAGGGGCCGTTAGTGAATAGCAGTATTCCAGCCTAGAGAGAACAAGCTTGGCATCCTTAGTTTTGAAAGTTCTCATTATCCATACTGTCTTTTTCCTAGCTGATGTGGTAGACACATTGTTGTGATCATTGAAACTGAGATCAACATTATCACTCCAAGGTTCTTCACATTAGTTTTTCCCTCTATTTGCGTGGTTGGAATTTGTTTTATATTCCGATCCAGTTTTTATTTCCTCGAGTTTTCCAGAGTAGAGTAACTGAAATTTGTCCTCACTGAAATTCATTTTGTTTTCTGAGGCCCCTTTAAAGACTTGGGTAATGTCCGCTTGGAGTTTTGCGGTGTCCTCAATGGATGACAGTCATGCAAATTCTGGTATCAACAAAGGAGGACACTGTGCTGTGTTTACATTTCTGTTAGATATGAGGACGAGGAAAAGGATGGAAGGGAGTACTGTACCTTGTGGAACAGAACTTTTCGGTCCTAATTTTAGAATGGATATTAAAGACCATGAAATTCGAGATGAATAATACTGGGGAATTATTAAGGCATACTTACTGCTGAGACGTCTGGCTGGGCTGTAGGTTTTTCTCGGTCAATTACTCGTACAGAGGTGATAAATATACTGAAGACTGTTGAAGTAAATATTACACAGGTTTTGCTCATCTACTTGTCTTTGTGTACCTCAAGTATTATAAAATACAGCAGTGATCTTTCCCCATCTCAGACACATGGTTTTTAACCTCGCTAGCTAAGCTTGTATTGTCGTGACTAAATAAAGCATTGTCATCTGTCATTGGGTGACAATAAAGTTGGACGTTTCATCTCTCATAACAAAAAAACGATAATTGGAACAAGACATTTCATTAGCTTGAGAGCAGGAGACGAGTGTACTGTGAATCTTGTTAGGTATCTTCCCTTCAAGGAGTGGGAGACGAGGGGGGGGGGGGGGTACCTTGGCGTGGCGAAGGGGGCACTTGATCCGAGGAATTAGTCCTTGTCTCCTGTATCTGGGGCGCATGCCCAAGACACAGCTGGCATTACCCCTCTTAACTGCAGCGCTGAGTCGCTGGAATAGAAAACTAGCCGCCCTGGGATCCCTAGTTATCACAATGAGTATTTTGCCTAGCTCCTTATGGTACTTAGATGCACTGTTTCTCCATGGGCCAAGGGTCTCCTAGCCTATGGGAACACACACATAATGATGGGTAAGTTCACCGTATTTTCTAGACTTTTGGGACTTCCTGAAGCTGGCAGCAGCCCCTCCTTCCTCCCTGGTGTATTAGAGATAGGTATAAGCCAAGGTAGATGCACATGTATAGTCCCACACCACCTGCTTGCTGTCTGTCCAGGCTTGAAGGGTGATACCATCTGGATGCTTTTGGTTACCATCAGATCTGCATAGTTGGGGTGGCTCCTTTACTGCTGGGCATATGACTGTTGTGGGGCTCCTCTTGATAATGTTATTAATCCTTCATGCCTTGCATTCTTTCCTCGATCTATGGCACACAAGACCATGGTACCCGAATCGGTCTGCCGATTCATTGCCGCAGATACACCTGTGTTCAGCGAGAATAAGGGCGGCAAGTCGAAGGGCAAAACCAATGCAGATCGTCTGTGGGTCGAGGCCTCTTTAAGGATGGGGCTCCTTATTGCGGTAAAGAGGCTATTGGTCTGAGGAATTGGACCTTTTGGTCTTCTTCTTCAGACCGAACCTAATTACCCCCCAATCCCCCTTCCTAGCCAGTCCCTTTTTTCCCTTTCCTCCTCCCTATCCCTCTCCTATTCCCTTCCTGTTTCAGCCTTTGGGTTCTCCCTCAGCACTCTAGTTCCAAGATGGGGGAAGGGTACCATGGTCCATCCCATTCCATTGAAGTCCTTGGTGGTGGTGTAGTTTGCCATGGAATCTGGATCAGCTGGGGATGTCCCGATCCTTCTCTGGTCTCCCGGGGAGTGGCTTTGGGTGTCTTTTGGGTGATGAGTGTATTTCTGGAAGCTGCCTTTCGGATTCCGGGAGGTGGTGGCCAAGGGGGTATGCTTTGTAGCAGGTATCAGATACCACCTCTCTTTTTTCCACCAAGGTGGCTCGGTAGATGTGAGGTTGTATCCCGGATTCCTGGTTTACCAGCAAAAGGGTAGGGTATGGCATGGGTTCCATGCCACATCTGACTACTGGCGATACTAGGGTCCTTTGGGCGAAGGGGATTTACGCCCTTTCATTCCTACTAGTAGTTCTCCTCCACGTCCCTCCCCACTTTTTTTTAATTTTTCAAAAAAAATGACAACCATGGAGTCCACATCCATGAAATTACTCCTCCTGGGCCTCTTTCTGCTACCGTACCCTTTAATATCTTATTATACTATAAAGGAGATAATATTTTAAACTATAAAGGAGATAATATCTTATTATATTATAAAGGAGATAATATCTTATTATACAAAAAAGGGGGAGAAAAATTTTCTTTTTTAAAAAAAAGGAGATAATATTTTATTATACTAAAAAGGAGATAATATTTATTATACTATAAAAAGATAAATTTTTATTAAAATATAAAAAATAATATTTTATTATACTATAAAGGAAAAATTCATTAAAAAAAATAAAAGAAAATATTTTTATTATATTTATAAAGGGAGATAATATCTTATTATACTAAAAAAGGAGATAATTTTTATTATATTAAAAGATAATATCTTTTTAAAAATTATAAAAATAAAATCTTATTATACAAAAAAAGGAGATAATATTTATTATACAAAAAAGGGGAAATAATATCTTATTATACTATAAAGGAGATAATATTTTTTTAAAACTATAAAGGAGATAATATCTTATTATACTATAAAAATTTTAATATCTTATTATTAAAAAAGGGAGATAATATCTTATTATACTATAAAGGAGATAATATTTTATTATATTAAAAGGAGATAATATTTTATTATACAAAAAATAATATTTTATTATACTTTTAAAGGAAATAATATTTTAAATACTATAAAGGAGATAATATTTATTATACATAAAGGAGATAATATCTTATTATACAAAAAGGAGATAAATTTTTTTATCCCAAAAAGGGAGATAAATCTTATTATACTAAAAAGGAGATAATACCCAAATTATACTATAAAGGAGATAATATTTTTTATTATACTATAAAGGAATATACGGGAAAAAGGGGGAAAATGAGTTATTTATATTTACATGTGTGTTAAAAAAAAAAAAAATTTATTCTCCCCCCTTTTTCTGTCTCTACATTTTTGGGGGGGCCCCCTTTTTTGGCTTTTTTGAACTGGTTCATACTATGACTGGCTTTCATAGGGCAGGCAGTCTGTTCCATTTTTTATTGCTGTACTATAAAAAAAGGGGTTTGAATCCTGGCCGCCGACTTGGGGATCCAAAAAGGCCCCCCTCCCCCCAGTACTATGGGGGGTTTTGGTTCCCCCCTTACAAAACTGGGCAAGATATTCTGGGGGCTGTAAATTTTTAAAATTGGGGGTTTAATTCAGTTGTTTTACTCGTCTTTTAAAAAATTTAGCATATCCAATTGGGGGTTTTTAAATTTATCCTGGTCTGCATGCTCCCCCACCCAGGTCCAGGATGAATCTTATCATTTTGTTCTGAGGGATTTGCACTATCTTTTAGTTTTTTTCAAGGCAGAGTACCATGAAGAGCAAGCGTAGTCCATGTGACATTGTATAAGAGCCAGACATAGGGTCCTGCGACCCCCAGTAGGTAGACACTGAGCTTTGTGAGAGGAACTTGTCTGGCTTTCGCTTTCTTTTTACAATGTTTCTATCAATTCTCTTGACATGCATGGGTCAAAGGGGGGTTTCCAGATATTTTACTGAGGGGATAAATAAAAGGGCCCCCTTACACCGGGGGTTAAAATTATTTTCCCCACTCAGTTTGTTTTGCTACCTCTTTTTTTCGATATTTAGCACTATGTTTGATCTATCTACGGGTTTATGGCTATACCCCAACTGTTTTAGTTGTTGCTAGAGTTTTTGGGGTTATTCTTGTACTCTTCGATTTCTGAGCAATAGAGCCTTCCCTTTTTGCTCCTATTACAACCTCTGCACTCGTTCCTCACCTTTGGAATTCATTTAGCGCTGCAATATCCTGTCTGCCTTTCTTTTGAAACTGATCTGAATGACACATGATACACACACACACTGGGATTCTGTTTTGACTCTTGCCCAGGCAGGCTGGCAGCTCTGACTCTTCAGTTTTCCCTACGACCCCCGTTGGGGGGGGAACCTTACCTGATCCAGATGGCTCTGAGAAAAGATAAAGGCTAAGGACTCTTCAACCACTGATGCTTCCAAGCTTGCCCAAAAAGTTTACAGTTGAAATTCTGGGGTATTACAACTCTTCACGAACCCTTTCCCTTGTCACATTCATCAATGATGAGGGCGGAAAGCCCTTTTCACCATGCTATCAAAACCCTTGATGATCAAGGTTTTGCCTTCAACGTCCCATTTATGCGAGCAAAACGATCTGTATTTATGAAGCGACGAAAAATCACCCCTCCATGTCTACTGACGAAATCAAGCAATGATTGAAGATCTGAACGTTGGGCTGAATTAGGTGAATCAAGCCCCCAATGCTTCATCAATGCTGAAAATCACGTTTATAGACGTGAACATGGCTGCCAGAGCTCTCTCAGATGGTCTGGCTGTCTCCTCTATTACATCAACCCCCTCAGCTTGAAGCTGAACGATTCAAACAAATTTCACCCTGCTGGACATGTTTTCTTATAGTCACTCTACCAAGAATGTCATGTGAAGAACAGGAATATGTTCCACCTTTTGAAGGTCACGACTTTCGTTCCTGCTCCTCCACTACTGCTTGTAGAAACGGGGCGCCTTCTTTTAAACTGCACTTTGAGCAAGCACTTTTTTTCGACACTCTGGACACTTTTCAGACTTACAAGTGGCTATGGGACAAATTTCTAGCTAACTGCAGTAAAAAGGGAAATTTCCCCACTGCAACGATACTGAAAAGGGTTTAATTACTTGATGGGTGGGAAATTTTGGATCCTAGATCTTCCTAAGCTATAAACCCCCCCCAAACACCATGTGCAGGGGAAAATTCTTTAAACTGCAAATTATTTTAGTGTCTTTTTTTAACTCAGAATCCCCACCCTAGGGTATATCCTCCAAGCAATATCTAAACAGTAAAAAAACACTAGCTTCCAAATTGAACTTAAAGACGACCCGGTACATACCAATACAAAAGTGTCCTCCGCAAGACCCCCCCGATAACTCACTAACGTTTCCCGAAAACTGGCCAGATACTGAGAGAAAAAAAGTCTGTCTTACTGCAAAGGGCTGGATGGAAGAGATATCCGCGGGGCCGGGATCTCTCCTCCGAGGCCCCCGGACAGATGGAAGTTACGGGGGAGCGCCCGTCGCGCGCTTGTTTACTCCTTGAAGTCCAGTTTGGAAAAACGCAGGTCATGCGTCATGAGTCTCCCCTGTTTTACCTCCGCAAGGGTTGCCATTTCTCTTTGGCTAACATCCTAATGCTCGTATTTGACTTTTTCTACCTATATGAAGGTCTAGAACTACATTATTAATATCTAACGTTCCTCAAAATCCTACTATTAGTTTCAATAGTAAAACCCTAGGTGTTCCAGGAGAATAAATCTTAAAAAAATGTACACAATTTTCCTTCCCTTTGAATGTCTATTTTTTTGTTGGGTGTGGGGTTCATGAACCCCGGGGCCGATCCGTGGTAGGGGCCCCAACGCCCCTTACCCTGGGGAAACGGTGACTAAAAAAAGTTTCCACACTGCTGCTACCTGCATCAACTGTAAAAGTGATCATCATACCTGGCAGCCAAATCGTTCGTAAGGAGATCCTTTCCAAGAAATTAAAGGAAGACCTTAAGAAAACACCAGGCAACCTAACTTTGCGCAATAACCAAATTTGTCTAAACCCCCTATCCGAAGCCCCAGCAGCCTCCACCACCACCATTACCACCTACCTCCCCCTTGCCTGAGGCTCTCCACGAAAATTTACTAATGTTTGATGTTTGCTCACATGAACAATGCAGCCAACCAGGATCCTTCAACACATCTATAAACAAACTTCTTGCCCTAAAAATATGCCAGTATTCAACTTCCCCGCAAGTCCTCCTTCAACGGATTTTAAAGATAATTCCAAAATCATCACTTCTGCACCAGATGACTTGAAGAATTTGCTTGAAGATGACACTTGCTCACTCCAGTTCCAAATGAGAGCTCACCACCACCCACAACCATCACTGCCACGACCCAATCAGCTGCTTTGCCCGTGAAACAACCACTTCCCCCCAATGAGAAGCCTCCCAAATGCTCCCCAAAAACCCAAACACTGACCATGCCTCCCCCCTCTGCTGCTACACCACTCTCCCCCCAATCTCCCATCGGATGGTGGGTTCCACACCACTCGCCAGTTTAACCGCTGTTGCCTCAACCCCCAACGATTCCAAGACAAGACTCGTTGTCTGCACTACCCCAAAACGGGCAACAGTGAATCAATCCTCGACACCTCACTCAAACCCCTTCTGGGCCCCGGCCATCCATATCGAATACGTCACCCTTCAAGAAAACAGTTCAACTCATTCGAAAATGGAACACTGCTTGAGAATTCCCCGCCAACACATCACTGTACGGGTTTCCCGTGGCTGCCTTCTCGACCTTCCTGCCTGCCCTGCCGCCCTCCTCGCTCCCCGGGGGGCCATGACCACCGTCCACCACCCCCCCTGCATCATCGCCGCAGTACAACAGTACCCCTTGCCCACAGTGGGTTTGGGCCACTGATTTTATATCCTCCCCCACCATCCCATCCTTTTTAGTATTTCCATCCTTCCCCTTCCTTCTTACTTCCCCCCTCTCACCGATGCTTCGGTCATCAAGTATGGATCTAGAATTTCAATTTATCTCGGTAGTCGTCCGGGTTCGGTTCTCCGTCCCAACCTCTTTAATGGTGCAATATTATCAAGGATGACAGTGAACATCGTTTTTAATTTTCCCAGGCATCATTTACGCCCTGACATCCCCTTAATTTTGGCCCTTCCCAGAACGTGATAAAGGTTCCGGCCTCCTGTTTGCTGTCGGTCCTGAAACCTCCATTACCTTTTGAACGACTTGTCATACGGCTGAACCTCAAAACCCCGGAACTCCCTTCGCCTACATTCAGCCTTAATATTATCAAACTCGATTATGGTGACCAGATATATTCGGCGGTTTCCCCCTGCTCTCTTTCCAGCCAACCCCCATCCATCCCCGGGGGATTGCGTTTATACCGGTGCATTTCGTTCTTCACCGGTTGAGAGCCTCTAGTAGAAGGAACATTCCACCCTTGCCCGATCGTCGTATACATTGCCTTCACTATTATGTTGCCCCAGACCTCCGCAATCCTTCCATGATAGGATTGTACAGATGTTAGTAGACGTCAGTTCGTCCCCCCTTTTTATTGCCCCTTTTTCCCGTCTACATTCCTCTGTCTTCCCTTCAGCTACCACCTTTATATGTTATGTGAACTCCCTTTCCCTCCCCCCGGGGAATTTCCTCTGTCCGTGTCTGTTCTTTTCCCTTTCTACCTTGCGCGAAAGCCCAACTCCCTACGGCTCTCGCTTTTTTTTTCGACCCTTCCTTTCCCTTTTCCCCATGCCATCGCAGTGAACACCGATGGTTAAAAGTCTTTTACCTGGTTCACAGCAGTTTTTCCCAAGCGTCATGGGGCATCTTACCCTCGGCTAGCATATTTACGGCTGAATTGTATCCCATTCTTGTGGCATTATCCGTATTGAATCTATGCCTGTGTCACCATTTGTGGTCGTTTCAGACTCCTTTTGTGCTTTACAGGCTATCCGTAAAATTGATAACCCCACCCTAGTTCTTCGTATCGAACTTTGGGTTACGCCATTCTTAAAACCAAAAAAACTTTTTTTTGTTGGGTCCCCGGTCATGTTGACGCAGGGCAATGAACAGGAGACACTGCTGGCGGTCAGTAGTACATGACCTTCCAGTTTTATATAGAGGTGTTCCATTTACACTATTTTGCGGCATTGTACACACCTTCGCACCCGGGGAAACAACGCTGGTCTGACCTGCTAAATAACAAACTTCTTCTATTAAATCGAGTATGGTTTTGGGTTCTTTTCCCTGTCGGGGTGGGAACTAAACCCCCGCTTCCCTCGGCCACACTGCTTATAGGGTATCTCATGGAGAGGCTCCCTGTCCCCTCTGTGAACATTGTGGTTCCAGTATCTGTTTGCCATATTCTGTTGGACTGCCCACTTATCAACGAGCACCCAAATTTTCCCTTCCTTCTTGCTGATGGACCCCCCTTTTAAACCCGACCCCTCCGCTTTGGAAACGACTTACTACACAAACTCTGAAGATTAACCTCTAGCCCTCCCTCAGTCCCTTCTACCCGATCTCTTGCTACCCTCTATCCCCCATTATCCACTGCCATTCTGCACTTCATACCCCACTAATCATCTCTTTCCCTCTTACAACCCATTCTCCCTGCATCCTGTCCTGCCCAGCCGCGCTGTATAACCCCGTGGTTTAGCGCTTTTATTATTATAATAATAAATACGCCCGTGCAACTTGTCACTGTACAATCACAATTGTGTAGGCTATTCACCAGTTTACTGTAGTTTTTAGTTGACCAAATTTTTATTGTCTGTGTAGGCCTATCCGTTCCCTAGTGATTTTCCTGGTGCAGAAAATGATGAAATGATCACTAAGGCCTGTGGTAATGACGCCTGACTGACTAATGTTCTCAGGGCGGTTACAAAGTATGTTGTCAATTAGGGTGGCTGAGAACTGTGTGATCCGGGTTGGTGTATTAATTAGTTGAGTGTAACTATTTAAACCTAGAATTTTATTATACCTTTTACATACCCCGTTATTTTGCTGTTGAAAACAGATACTGAAGTCTCCCAGTATTATTTGTCTCCAATTGTTCTCCAGTCTGGACAAGACTCAAAGTCTTTAAGAACTGGTCATTAACTAAATTTCTACTAAGATGGGTTTTGTCTTGGGAAGCAACACTTCAAACCATAGAATCTCCAGTTTATTGTCATTTAAATTAGGTCTTGGGTTGTAAGCTGTCATTTCTTATTTGGCACATACAACACCACCTTTTCTATTCCTATCTGCGTTTTATGTTGTAACCTTCTATTTTGACCTTTGTCGTCAGTCACCGTATCATCCAACCAGGATTCAGGGGATGGATATAACTGCCCTCTAGTTCTGTTAGCTAGAATCCAATCTCTGCCAATTTTGGAAAAATGATCTTACGTTGACATGAATAAAGTGAAGGCCTGTTGTTATAAAACAATCATAATCATCAATATATGGCAAGGGGTCATTTGTATGAAAATTAGGTAAATCAATGTCATCATGCTAAAGGGTAACTGTCCAAAGTGTATTTGTTACAAACAAAATGAAATCTGGCACCATTACCATAATCGAACACATCTATTATGCACCCACCCCTTACACATTTTACATAAGGTATATTTACTGTTTTTTTTTTCGTACCTTAGTACAGTGTATACATATGTCCTAGCTACTAGACCGTCATTGTCACCGTCACTTATTTGTCTGTTTTGCACCTGTACCATATATTGAGGTCCTGGATTAGTTTGGATATCGCCACTAATAGCGCCAATTTAAGAGCTGTGCGCCACTGTTTTTGTTTGGATGCAGTGTTGCCATACCTTGTGGCGATAGTGACATTTACGTTTCTGGTAGGATGGCAACTGTTGGGTTTTTCATTGTCCAGGGCGCTATTACCCCATTCGCCTTTTCCAGTCCCCATGACTGTTTTCCCCTTTCAGAGAATTGCATGATAAGGATAAATATAATTATGGCAACGTGTACCCCTCTAACGACAGCCATGTTCACTCTTCACTTTTTTTTATCCCTTTAAAAAAAAAAAAATTTTTCCCTTTAAAAAAAAAAAAAAAAAAAAAAACTATGATTGCTATCAGTCCCCTAGCAATGGCCTAGTAGCTACTCTAGCAATCACCACTGATTACTAGTAGATTTCCTGTTATCTTACTTCACGAATCCCCTTACTCACAAACCCTCTTCACTCCTCACTTCACAGTCCAGCTTCACCTATAACACTTCTAACTCATTTCCATCCTGGCGGGATAAAAACTTTAATCAAGGGATCATCCGTCCAAATCCTCCTCAACCCCATTTAGGGGGCTACGCCTGTTGTTGACTGTCCTGACCATAGAGGTGGTGTTTGCCATTTTTAAAAGCACTGGGGGAAAAAAAGGCCACTACAACCTGACAGTTTCCCTTTGGGAGTTTTGTTGTTAGATTTAGCATTTTCCCTATTTTTCCCCTCCCATTGTACACGGTCACTTGATATGGAGGTCAGCTACTGAAAACATCCTTGGCTGTTTAACTATTCACTTTTTCCTGCGATTTGGCACTGAGGGAAAGAACGCCCAAACTTAACATTTTCCCTTAAAGTTATGTTTTGTAGATTTGGCGATGTCTCCTGTATTTCCCCCCTTTAACACGTGGCAGTCTCTATGCCTCCAGGGAAGATTTCCCCTGTATTTCTTATTTTGAGTTGCAAAGGGCCCCCCCCAAACCCCCTTCCCAATTCCTGCAGTTTTCCCCTGTGGTCACCCCTTTCCAGTCACCTGTATCTAACTCTTCTGCAGTCCTGGACTCCGAGGCCCCTACCTGTCACCTCATACTGTTCTTGACTTTTCCTTCTTACTCACAAGTTTCTGTGTCTACACGACCTCATACAACAACTTTTTCCTTTGTCCCTCCACTTCTCCGAAGTCCAAATACCCCCATAGAAAAATTTTCCCTTTAAACCCTTCATTCACTTATCCTACCCGGGACATTTTCCTTTCCAGGCTCTGTACCTGGTTATTTCCACTTACTAGCTCTGTTATGAGGTGGATGTTCATCCTCCCCCTTGGGGCCCCCTTCATCTCCTGTCCCCTCCCAAGTTTTTCCTCTCCTGCCCCCTCCCAAGCTTCTTCCCAAGTTAACTAATTTTTGTTCCACTTTAGTTACTTCCATCGCCACCCAGTCTTTACTTAGCCTTCCCCTTTTATCTCTGATGTCGTCCCACATATGACATCCTCGTCCCTGAAACACTTGAAGCTACTGAGGAGACTAAACCATTGATGGACACTGATCCACCACCCCTCCCATCTTCACTCTTTACCCATCTCCAAACTCTTTTTTTCATAGCATTCCAATCCTTCGCTGCTTATTCGTTTTTGCCTGCCTCCACATGTGGGCTTTACTAACCCCTTTTAATACCTATTACTCATATTTCATGTATCCTTTTTTTAGCAAATCATGGGTTATTTACGTGGAATATCAGAGGCCTCAAGGATATCCGGGTGAGCTTTGGTGTTTTCTCCCCGTTTTTCCCTGTTTGTGTTTACAAGAACCAACTTATGCTCCATTGTTACCCATCCCATCTTGGGCTATGTTTTTTTTATACTCATCCAATCCTTTCCCCCTGCAACCTTTTAAAGAGGATTTTTGTAAAACCGGTATACCATACCATCAGATCTTGGTTCATACTTTGCTGCATTACACTGCAGCCCGATCTTCTTGAATAAGTGGTAAAGTCTTTTTTTTGTTTTTCTCCTCGGGGATTATCTATCCGAGATGTTGCTTTTCTGGTTTCTTCAACCCCCACCATTTCTGTTATTAGGTGATTTTAATGCACACCATTTTTCTGGATGGGGAGGGGGTACGGGCCGTGGGCATTCAGTTAGAGGCTCTTCTCACTTCTCTCCCTTCCACGTTTTAAATACGGGTGTTCCCACCCATTTTGACCCTTGTACTCTCTCTTCTCTTTTGCATCGATCTCTAGTTTGCTCTTCATCAACCGCACTAGACTTTATCTGACAGTGATCATTTTTCAATCCTCCTTACTTCCCTTCGTATTCTACACCTCCTCGGAGCCCACGCTGGCAATTTGACCGAGCAATTGGGACCTGTACTACGCTCAAACTCACTGCAGATGTTTATTGATGAGCTGTTACACATATATTTGCTACGCTCAGTTTTAACTGCAGGCATTCTCAGAAGTGCATGCCTTCGGTGGTCTCCTGCTTGTGCTCATGTGGTACGTTGAAATGCGCTGCATGGGGGTAGATATCGTTACAATAGACCACAGAGCGACTCTTTTATTTTAAGCAGACGAGGGTCGCCATCGTGTCATCCGTGAAACTAAACGCATTTGTTGGCGGGATTGTTTCTACCGTCACTTCTGCTTACTCTATGAGTACAGTCTGAAAAAGTACAGAAACTGAGTGGCAAATACTCTCCAGATCCGGCTCCCATTCTTCGGACTGCCTGTGTCACTATAGCAAACCTTGAAGTAGCCACAGAAATTGAAATCATCTTGTCCGTATCTCCAAGGGGCTCCATCTATTCCCGTTCTTTCTCCAAGTCTCCAGAGAGTTCGAGGCCTTAGACTTTTCTTCTAGCAGAGAAGAATCTTATAATGTGCCTTACACTTCTGGAATTAGTCAACACTTTCCTCTTGCCAATCATCGGCATGGTCCGACGGCATTCATATTCGTATGCCTTGCTGTCCTCTTCGACTATTTTATCTTATTTGGTCACATGGAGATCTTCCCAGCTGTAGAAATCTGCCATTGTTCTACCTTTCGTAAACCAGGTACTTTAGGCACATAATGCCTCCCACTATCGTTGCATTGTTCTTACCAGTGCAGTTTGCAAGGTGATGGAACCTGAAATAGATGTTTGATGTGGTATTTAAAGACACAATAGTCTCCCACAGTCAATATGGCTTTTAAGGGCCGTTCTATGTTGATCCCTTACCCGTTTAGATACCTATGTTCGAAAGTTTTGCCAATAACCACTCGGTTATTATCATTTTTGATCCGAGAAGGCATAGACACAATTTGGGAGATATAACATTTTGGGCCCCAAATTTCACTCCTTAGGCATCCAGGCAATTCCATTTTTCCACAAGAACTTCTTATCTGGAGACATTTTGTGTTCGGGCAAAATATGATTTCCTGACTTTGTCCAAGCTGAAGGTGTCCCCAGGGTGTGTCCTTAGCACCACACTTTTTCCTTGTCAAATGATCTGACATCTGTTCTTTATCAATATTTTATCATTTTATGTTGAGACTTTGTTTAGTTTTTGGCGGGCCTGACTGTCGCCCATTGCAGTTTCCCCCCAGAATGCTGTCAACCGTTTTTCCCAAATTGGGCCACTACTCATGGGCTTAAATTTTCTAGAAGAAAAACATACAAAATTATTTTCCCAGACTTTCTATCGCCCAGATAACCATTGTACCTGTATGGCCCACGATTCCCGTTATACTGTCGGGTTTTTGGCCCTTCTGTTTGACTGTGGTTATCCTGGAAACCTCACATTACCTCCTAGAAGGAAACTTGTCATGCCGGGAACCTACTTAAAACCCTCGCTCATTTTCATGAAGGGGGGGGCATGATCGCGAACTCCTCTTCATTCATTCAGCCCTAATTTTTTCGAAACTAGATTATTGGGGCGATATTTCAGGGCTTCTCCTACAACTCTTCTAAACTGATCCCATCCATCACCAGGGATTACATTTATGCCTAGGTGCTTTTCCCTTCACCTGTTGAAAGCCCATAGCAGAGGCAAAATTCCATCTTTTCTGATTGCCGGATGATCATTCCCCACTATTTTGTTTGGCCCCCATGACCTTCGTAATCCTTCCCTAGGGTAGTTACAGACGTTAGTAGTGTCTTGTTGTTATCGCCCTGTTTTCTTCATCCCCTTTTCTCTTCTTACATTCGCTTGTCTTTATTCATTTACCCCCCTTTTTAGTTCATGTAGCATCTAACTTTTTTCCCTTTTTCATTGGGAAATTCCCACAGTTCGTGTCTGTCCTTCCCCCCAACACACGCTGTAAATATCTTAATCAGTTCCGGTCTCATTTTCATGCGGTCGCAGTGTACAATGATAGTTCTAATTTTGACGGGGTTTCCTGACAACGTAGTGGGGCATTTTTTAGACTTCTAGATTTCTACAGCTGAATTGTTAATTCTTTAGCAATTATCTGTATTGTATATATGCCTGTGTCGCCATTTGGGAGTCTCACTTTAAGTGCTTTGAAGCTATAAAAAATATTTGATTCACCCCATCTCCTGGGTCTTTTTATCAACTGGTTATGCCACTTCTAGCAAAAAAAAAGATATTGTTTTCTGTTTGGGGCCCCGGTCTGTGAAAAAGGGGAACGAACAGGCAGACATTGCTGCACGGTCAACAGTACATGACCCCCCAGTTTTTATAGAGGTGTCCCATTACAGACTATTTTGCTGTATTTAATTACCTTCATAACCTTTGGGAACATGTTGGTCTGATATGTACATAAAACGTTCTCTCAAAAAACCCAAATTTAGGTTTCGGCCATCTTCTTTCGCGAGGGTGGCTGGGGGACTGCGCTCCCCGTCTTCGCATCGGGCACACCGCCTTGCTTGGGATATGTGCCTGAAGCCTCAAGTTTCACAGAATGTGCCTTGAGCAGACGCAAGAGCCACAGAATTATTTTTTTTAGGCAAAGGTTCGGATCCGTGTTGTTTGGATATCTTCGCAGCTTGTTTCATTTGGGACGGGTTGACTTTTTCCCCATTGTATGTTTTTGTTATTGAATTTAAAATTTTTTGGAAGACCCCCTCAGACTGATCACTTTTTGTGGTCAGGAGCCCGGTATACATGTCTGTATTTTTCTTACTTTTGTGATCTGAGGTATTGTTTTTTGATAGGGTTATATTATGTATCAGATCATCTTTGTTAGTGAAGATGAGGTCCAAATATTTTCTAGTCTTGTAGGCTCTAATTTTTGCTGGTTTAAAGTGAATTTGGAGAGATTTAATAGCTCGTGTGGGGAATTTTCATCTGAGCTGCCCCCTGGGAGGATCTCGCCTGGTCACAGACGGGGTGGGGGCGTTGCCCCCGGAACTCCTCCAGGTAAACTCCAGGCTACACTCCTCCATTTTAGATGTCCGTGAAATCCCTGTCAAGATTTTTGGGAGCAGGAGTTGAGAGTTTTTCCAGACAGGGAAAATTTTAAAAAGATGTTCCTTTAATTGCTGGGAAGTTGCATCCGGAGGGGTTGTATACAACCACAATGACAAGGTTTTGGTTTTCAATCTTTTTTGCCAAAATTTCAACTACATCATTTGAGGTGTTCAGTACTTGGGGCTAATGAGAGACTGATGTAAGCCAACCCTCCCCCTTTTTGCCTGTTTAGTCTGTCGCATCTGAATAGGTTATAACCTGGGGCTATATTTTTTGTCAAAGAAGACTGCAGACAGAGTACAGGTAGGGGGCCAAAGTCTCAAACCCCACTAAAAAAAAGGATCTTGGGGTGAGTATAATCCAGCACCCTAGGGAAAAATCAACCAAATAACTTCAGCATATGAGCTTTTGGGAAAACCCAAGAAAAATGTTTCGACACCTGAGTAAGGAGTCCTTGACTCGCACCGTGTATGTCAGGACATATTCAGTATGAGCACCGTATGAAACCTACACCTGGTCAAGCACATCAAGAAAAAAGAGAAAGTGCAAAAGGTTTTCAAAAAAAACTTAGTCCCGGGGCTCAGGGGGATGTCTATAAGGAGAGGAAAGGGGAAAACAATCTGACGACACTGGGGGAAGGGAGATAAGGGGGGCATGATAATGACAAAAAAATACCAGAGGAATTGACATGATGGATGAGACAATGTTTCAGAGATGGGGCAAGCAACAGGGGCTCAAACCGGGAAATTTGAAAACTCAGATGAGTCATAGGGGTGTTAGGAAATATTTTTTAGCCATGGGGTTGCGGAATGGAACAACCTGGGGAGTGATATAGTGGGGGGCATGATGAAGTGCAACATGCATA
>WNWK01015410.1:0-47968 GCA_009830355.1 Cherax destructor | reverse complement strand
ACGAGGAAAAACCCCCCCCAACTCAGGTGTTTTCGAGACGACTCCTCCCCGCAACAAGACCCCGGGCAGCCTAACAGTCGTTTGCCAACACCAAGGCAGTTACTACACACTCTCGAGCACAAAAAAATATAATATCCTACCAAAAAATATAAATTAAATAAAATCTTTAAAAATATAAAGCAAAATATTAACGATTTAGCATAAAGGAATATTCGCAATATAAAATTATAGAAAATTGAAATATACATTATATACATTGAGGCCCAGTTCAAGGGGCGCAACAAGGAGTAGTAGTGAAATTAAGATGATGTTTTAATCAGTCCATCAACCTTTGAGGAAAAAGTATTTGAGGTGGTCAGTCCCTCAGCCTTGAGAAGAGTTCAGCTCTATGGTGCTGAGGTGGTCAGTCCTTCAGCCTGAGAAGAGTTCAGCTCTATGGTGCTGAGGTGGTCAGTCCCTCAGCCTGGAGAAGAGTTCAGCTCCATGGTGCTGAGGTGGTCAGTCCCTCAGCCTGGAGAAGAGTTCAGCTCTATGGTGCTGAGGTGGTCAGTCCCTCAGCCTGGAGAAGAGTTCAGCTCCATGGTGCTGAGGTGGTCAGTCCCTCAGCCTGGAGAAGAGTTCAGCTCTATGGTGCTGAGGTGGACAGTCCCTCAGCCTGGAGAAGAGTTCAGCTCCATGGTGCTGAGGTGGTCAGTCCCTCAGCCTGGAGAAGAGTTCAGCTTCATAGAGATCCCATCTTCTTCTTTCTTTTTATTCTTGTATAGGACACAGACAGACATGAAACACACATCATAGCACGAGAGTTTGTACGAGAGGATCATCCACTGAGGACACAGCACATCTTGAAGGTGATGTGAACCAGGTCCTAAAGTGCAACACACGAAACACTGTTGATGTTTGTAATAATCTGGGATCACGGATGCTGATACAGTGTTCCCTTATTGTGCCCACCTCACCCCTGCTTTTGACTATACTTAAAATTGATAATGTCAAAGGATCTCACATTGAAGGATCACAACAGTGTGACCTTCACATCTGTAAAGAAAATGATAGGCTGGATAACTAGAACCTTTAAAACAAGGGATTCCGAGCCTGTGATGATACTTTTCAGGTAACTTGTTCTCTCCAAGCTGGAATACTGTTCTACACTAACAGTCTCTTTTACGGCAGATGAAATTGCAGATCTAGAGAATGTACAGAGAACCTTCACTGCTAACATATATTCGGTTAATTATTGGGAATGCTTGAAGTCCCTTGACCTTTACTCCCTGGAATATAGACGAGAAAGATACATCATAATGAACACATGGAAATTTCTGGAGAGGCTGGTCTGAACTGTGAACATTGAAATTACTCTTTATATGGGTAAGATCCTCATCTCTTAGTGTCAGATTCCCCCAGTGAAAAGCAGCAAGGATGCAGTGAGTACACTGAGATATAACTCAGTAAATGTAAAGAGACCAAGACTCTTCAGCACCCTCGTGCCTCTCTTGAAAGAGAACTGAATATGTTTCTCAAGTTCCTTTCTACTCGGGTTGCGGTGTCATTGTATTGCACCTGATTAGCACCAACAGTCTTCTTGATCACGCAGTTAACCAGGAGACCTTGTTTTGGATAGGATTGCGAGGGGGAGTGCGGTGACCCCATCTACCCCCTAGTTCTTCAGGTAACCTGCAGGTAGTTTCTACACCAGTGAGTGTACAAAACATCTGTAGTGCTGGGAACCTCTCGTAGCTTCCGCCTGCCTTCTACAAGTGCATGATCACCTGGGTTGTTACGACTGTGTGCCAGCCCTCCAACACCACGAACAGCCTGGTTGACCACCGGGCTGCTGGGAGTACAAGAGACCTCAAAACCAGTCATAGGTAAAGCACAGGTATGTACTCTCTGGTAGTGACATACCTGATAGTATATACATGGAAGATAATATATACATGGAAGATAATATATATATGGAAGATAATATATACATGGAAGATAATATATACATGGAAGATAATATATACATGGAAGATAATATATACATGGAAGATAATATATACATGGAAGATAATATATACATGGAAGATAATATATACATGGAAGATAATATATACATGGAAGATAATATATACATGGAAGATAATATATACATGGAAGATAATATATACATGGAAGATAATATATACATGGAAGATAATATATACATGGAAGATAATATATACATGGAAGATATATACATGGAAGATACTAACCTACACACTGCCATAATAACGTACTGGAGTGAGGCTTCTTCAGTTTGATACAGAGGTGACTTTTCTGCTGAAAATGAAGTATGGGAGGTAATTTGAAGGTGGTCAGTCCCTTGACTTTGATCTTATTTAGAGGTGACCGCTGGAAGCAATAGTCTGCTTGATCACGCACCTAGCAGTTTAGTATGGCTCCTGGGCATGACGGTGTGGGTGTAATGGGCGTGGGAGATGTGTGGGTGTGGTGGATGTGGGAGATGAGTGGATGTGGGAGATGAGTGAGTGTGGTGGATGTGGGAGGGTGTGGATGTGGTGGACGTGAGAGATGAGTGGGTGTGGGAGATGAGTGGGTGTGGTAGTCGTCTTAGATGAGTGGGCCTGGTGGACGTGGGAGGGTGTGGGTGTGGGGGTGTGGTGGATGTGGGAGGGTGTGGGTGTGGTGGATGTGGGAGGTTGTGGGTGTGGTGGATGTGGGAGGGTGTGGGTGTGGTGGATGTGGGAGGGTGTGGGTGTGGTGGACGTGAGAGATGAGTGGGTGTGGGAGATGAGTGGGTGTGGTAGTCGTCTGAGATGAGTGGGCCTGGTGGACGTGGGAGGGTGTGGGTGTGGTGGATGTGGGAGGGTGTGGGTGTGGTGGATGTGGGAGGTTGTGGGTGTGGTGGATGTGGGAGGGTGTGGGTGTGGTGGATGTGGGAGGGTGTGGGTGTGGTGGACGTGGGAGATGAGTGGGTGTGGTGGACGTGGGAGGCTGTAGGCGTGGTGGACGCAGGAAGGGAGTAGGCATGGGAGGGGGAGTGGGCGGGGTTATCTTTGAGGGTGGTGAGCGTAGTGAATGTGGGTGTTGCAGATTGTGCTGAGGCAAGATGGCAGGAGAGAACTGCAGTGAGGGTGGGAGGGAGGATGTGAGGGAAGGAGGGTGGGAGGGAGGATGGGAGGGAAGGAGGGTGGGAGGCAGGATGGGAGGGAAGGAGGGTGGTTGGGAGGATGTGAGGGAAGGAGGGTGGGAGGGAAGGAGGGTGGGAGGGAGGATGGGAGGGAAAGAGGGTGGGAGAGAAGAAGGGTGGGAGGGAGGTGGGGGAGGGTGCGAGGAAGGTAGGGGAGAGTGGGAGGGAGGCAAACATATCACACAACAACAGTGAACAACACACACAACAACAGTGAACAACACACACAACAACAGTGAACAACACACACAACAACAGTGAACAACACACACAACAACAGTGAACAACACACACAACAACAGTGAACAACACACACAACAACAGTGAACAACACACACAACAACAGTGAACAACACACACACACAACAACAGTGAACAACACACACAACAACAGTGAACAACACACACACACAACAACAGTGAACAACACACACACACAACAACAGTGAACAACACACACACACAACAACAGTGAACAACACACACAACAACAGTGAACAACACACAACAACAGTGAACAACACACACAGCAACAGTGAACAACACACACAACAACAGTGAACAACACACACAGCAACAGTGAACAACACACACAACAACTGAACAGCACACACACACAACAACAGTGAACAACACACACAACAACAGTGAACAACACACACACACAACAACAGTGAACAACACACACAACAACTGAACAGCACACACACACAACAACAGTGAACAACACGCACAACAACAGTGAACAACACACACAACAACAGTGAACAACACACACACACAACAACAGTGAACAACACACACACACAACAACAGTGAACAACACGCACAACAACAGTGAACAACACACACAACAACTGAACAGCACACACAACAACAGTGAACAACACACACAACAGTGAACAACACACACAACAACAGTGAACAACACACAACAACAGTGAACAACACGCACAACAACAGTGAACAACACACACAACAGTTAACAACACACACAACAACAGTGAACAACACACACAACAGTGAACAACACACACAACAACAGTGAACAACACACACAACAACAGTGAACAACACGCACAACAACACTGAACAACACACACAACAACAGTGAACAACACACACAACAACAGTGAACAACACACACAACAACAGTGAACAACACACAACAACAGTGAACAACACGCACAACAACAGTGAGCAAACCACAACAACAGTGAACAACACACACAACAACAGTGAACACACACACACAACAGTGAACAACACACACAACAACAGTGAACAACACACACAACAACAGTGAACAACACACACAACAACAGTGAACAACACACAACAACAGTGAACACACACAACAACAGTGAACAACACACACAGCAACAGTGAACAACACGCACAACAACAGTGAACAACATACACAACAACAGTGAACAACACACACAACAACAGTGAACACACACAACAACAGTGAACAACACACACAACAGTGAAAAACACACACAACAACAGTGAACAACACACACAACAACAGTGAACAACACACACAACAACTGAACAGCACACACACACAACAACAGTGAACAGCACACACAACAACAGTGAACAACACACACAACAACTGAACAGCACACACACACAACAACAGTGAACAACACACACACAACAGTGAACAACACACAACAACAGTGAACAACACACACACAACAGTGAACAACACACACAACAACTGAACAGCACACACAACAACAGTGAACAACACACACAACAACAGTGAACAACATACACAACAACAGTGAACAACACACACAACAACAGTGAACAACACACAAACACAGTGAACAACACACACAACAACAGTGAACAACACACACAACAGTGAACAACACACACAACAACAGTGAACAACACACACAACAACTGAACAGCACACACACACAACAACAGTGAACAACACACACAACAACACTGAACAACACACACAACAACAGTGAACAACACACACAACAACACTGAACAACACACACAACAACACTGAACAACACACACAACAACACTGAACAACACACAACAACACTGAACAACACACACAACAACAGTGAACAGCACACACAACAACAGTGAACAACACACACAACAACAGTGAACAACACACAACAACAGTGAACAACACACACAGCAACAGTGAACAACACACACAACAACAGTGAACAACACACACAACAACAGTGAACAACACACACAACAACTGAACAACACACACACACAACAACAGTGAACAACACACACAACAACAGTGAACAACACACACAACAACAGTGAACAACACACACAACAACAGTGAACAACACACACAACAACAGTGAACAACACACACAACAACAGTGAACATACACACACAACACTGAACAACACACACACACACACAGCAACACTGAACAACACACACAACAACAGTGAACAACACACACAACACTGAACAACACACACAACACTGAACAACACACACACACAACACTGAACAACACACACACACAACACTGAACAACACACACAACACTGAACAACACACACAACACTGAACAACACACACACAACACAACACTGAACAACACACACAACACTGAACAACACACACAACAGTGAACAACACACACAGCAACAGTGAACAACACACACAGCAACAGTGAACAACACACACAGCAACAGTGAACAACACACACAGCAACAGTGAACAACACACACAACACTGAACAACACACACAGCAACAGTGAACAACACACACAGCAACAGTGAACAACACACACAGCAACAGTGAACAACACACACAACACTGAACAACACACACACAACACTGAACAACACACACACAACACTGAACAACACACACAGCAACAGTGAGCAACACACACAGCAACAGTGAACAACACACACAGCAACAGTGAACAACACACACACACAACACTGAACAACACACACAGCAACAGTGAACAACAAACAGAGGAAGCTTGGAAAAACACGCCATGTAGTTCAAGAAGCTTGGAACAACACATTAGGGACAAGAAGATGTCTGGAACAGCACATTAGGGACAAAATGCCTGTAACACACATGGATTTCCTGGAACAACACATCATAGACTTCCTGGAACAAATCATGGACTTCCTGTAACAAATCATGTATTTAAAGCCTGGAACAACACATCATGGACTTTAAGCCTGGAACAACATATTATGGACTTAAAGCCTGGAACAATACATCATGGACTTGAAACCTGGAACAACACATCATGGACTTGAAGCCTGGAACAACACATCATGGACTTGAACCCTGGAACGACACATCATGGACTTGACTGGAACAACACATCATGGACTTAAAGCCTGGAACAACACGTCATGGACTTGAAGCATGGAACAACACATCATGGACTTAAAGCCTGCAACATATTATGGACTTAAAGCCTGGAACAATACATCATGGACTTGAAGCCTGGAACAACACCCAAGAACTGGGTCAGTGCATCATGGGCAACAGGACGTTCTTGTTTTTTATTGAAGGTGTTCTGCACCGTGTGCCAAGTTTCTTGCCGCCACACTGAGTGTACAGCTCTTGGTTCAATCCCTCCAGGGTGTTCCAGGTGTTAATTATGATGTATCTCTCTCGCCTACGTTCCAAGGAATACTGCTGAAGGGACTTCAATTAGTGAGAGAATGAGTAAATCAGAGAGAGAGACAGACCAGAGATCGCTCCTCACCCTGTCTTTGTCTACCTTGAGACACACCTACTGAACCCTAGCCTCCTTGGCCCTAACATACCTGATCTTGAATCTGTGTATGGCGTTTTCCTCGACCACCTCGTCCAGTTCATTCCATTTCTCGACCATCCTCGAGAGTAAGGAAATGCTTCCTAGCATCCCTGGTCCTCAGCTCAGTCTGCTGTTATTTTGTGTTGAAGCAACCTGCTACCTAGCTAGATTGGGAAGGTAGGTAGGTAGCTAGGTATGTGGCTTGCCAGGTAGGTAGGTGGCTGCTAGTCTGGTGGTCTGGTGGCTAAAGCTCTCGCTTCACACGGCGAAGGCCTGGGTTCGATTCCCAGCCAGGGCAGAAACATTGGGCGTGTTTCTTTACACCTGTTGTCTATGTTCCCCATCAGTAAAATGGGTACCTGGGTGTTAGTCGACTGGTGTGAGTCGCATCCTAGGACACTGACCTAATCTGCCCGAAATGCTCAGCATAACAAGGGACTTTCTATATAGTAGTATGTCACTGATGTCAGCTAGGCCTGTATACCATGTACATGTACTTGTAGTAAATAAAGATATTATTATTATTATTATTATTGTAGCAACAAGCGAAGTATATAGGAGTAGGGAGCGAGGACCTCTCTTACCTCCTCCCTTAATCCCCCCTCCCTGGTAGTCATGACAACGGTCTCCTCCTCTCCCCCGCCTCTAGCATCATCGTACCTGTCAACAGTCCTTTGAATTGCATACGTTCTGCTCGATTTCCGCTATTTACCTTCTCTTATTTTTTATATACGCAAATCCTCTTATTTGCTTTATGATCGATTTCCCTAGACACTCCGTTTATATTTTACTTTCTGTTAGTGAAGCAGAAGAGGAGTGTTCTTGAGCAACAGTAAGGCTGCATATATCACAAGAAGGGAAGAAAAAGAAGTACACGGATATACATTATTTTGGGAAGCTATGATGAACAGAAATAAAAGCAGGGGAGCCGTGGGCACAGCAAGAGAACACTATGCAACGTCCTTCAGGTAGATATTAGAAAAATTGCTGGAAGAAGTGTGGAAGTGGAAGGTGGATTACTAGCCCTGACAGGTACCAGATTAACCAAGCTGTGATGGATATATGGGCCTGTAGATGATTAAGACAGCAGAAGTTGGGCATCTTTATTGATGAAACGTTTCGCCTACACAGTAGGCTTCTTCAGTCAGATACAGAGGCAGCAGTTGTAGTAGTCAAATGAAGATGATGTAAACAGTCCATCAACCTCTATATTTAACTGATGAAGCCACTGTGTGGGCGAAACGTTTCATCAATAAAGATACCCAACTGCTGCCCTTGTGTCTTAATTATCAACTTGTCTGTATTTTATACCATTGTCAACAAACGGGGGCCAGTGGGACGCCATCATCAACAGCCTGGAGGAACAGACAGTCGACATTTTTCAGGCTGCAGGGCGGGCTGCGAGGATAGAGGTCCCGAAGCCGGTTAAAGATATATAGGAAAATGTGAAGCCAGGGAGGCGAAGCCCAAAGGGAACTAACAGGAATTCAAGAAATTGGGGAAAAGAATAAAAACATTTTCACATCTGCAAAATGCAAATAAAAAAAATGTGTTCCGGTATTGGCTGACTACACAAAGGAGTTTCATACAACGATGACGGGAAAAAACTCGAACGAAATCTTGAAAGAACAGTATGAATCATTGTTTATTGATTCTATCAGCATCATGAGATTGTAAGACGGATCACTTTTATATTCTTTCTCTCAGTTTTACAAACTATAAATACACACACACACACACACACACACATATATACATACAACAGGCCTAGTGTCTAATCGACATGTTCGAATAATGAGGAACTAAACCAAGACATAATTTCATATATAAACTGGGATCACGACCTCACTGAAGCACACACAAACAGTCATACGTACAGTAAGGTTCAGTAAAATTACCCGCAACAGTTAAAGACTTAGCTGGAACAAAATAAATGAAGTATCAAAGGTTCCCTGGGAAATAATGCCGAGGAACCTGAACGAACACTAGCACGCACAAAGTCTGTATAAAATGGTTTCTTCTGAAAAAGGCCAATAGTGAGATCGAATATTGGAAGAGAAACGCAGGACGTAGGCTTCTTGAACTGCTGAGAACACACGTTATGTCAAAGTTAGCAACGATTATACTGTACTGAGATTACTGATACACAATAGAAAAAAAAAACATTCATATCAGAAAGGAAGAAACAAAAGAAATAAGTTGAGCAAGAATTTATAAAGTCATATATATATATATATATATATATATATATATATATATATATATATATATATATATATATATATATATATATGATGGCATATACAGTACAAGAGGTGAGAGAGATACATGCCTAGTACATATTGTTACATGTTTGTCACATTATAATGCGAAAATCTCATCCAGCTCCTCAGAGCTGGGGCGCGTGCCCAGAATACAGCGGGCATTACCCCTATGAACAGCAGCGCTGAGTCGCTGGAACAGAAAACTAACAGCCCTGGGATCCCTAGTTACCCTGTTGAGTCTTTTGCCCAGCTCCTTGAGGAACTTAGATGCACTCTTTCCCCATGAGCCTATGGGAACAAACATATAATGATGGGCAAGTTCTCCATATTTTCTCGACTTTTGGCACTCCCTGAAGGTGGCAGCTGCCCCTCCTTCCTCCCTGGTGTATTGGAGATAGGTATCAGCCAAGGTAGATGCACATGTGTAGTCCCACACCACCTGCTTGCAGTCTGTCCAGGCTTGAAGGGTGATACCATCTGGACGCTTTTGGCTGCCATCAGATCTGCATAGTTGAGGTGGCTCCCTTACTGCTGGGCATCCGGCTGTTGTGAGGCTCCTCTTGATAATGTTATTAACCTCTTCGTGTCTTGCAATCTTTCCCTCGGATTTACGACACACAAGACCATGGTACCCGAATCGGTCTGCTGCTTCACTGCCACAAATACACCTGTGTTCGGCAAGAATAGAGGCGGCAAGTCGAAGGGCAACACCAACACCAGCATGGCTTTAGAGCGGGACGATCATGCCTGTCACAGCTGCTGAACCATTATGACAGCATTACGGAGGCGTTGGAAGGCGACTAAAACGCAGATGTGATTTACACAAATTTTGCAAAGGCGCTTGACAAATGCGATCATGGAGTGATAGCGCACAAAATGAGGGTCATGGGCATTACGGGGAAGGTAGGCAGATGGATTTTCGGGATCCTAACACACACAACACAAAAAGTAGTAGTGAACAGGGCAAGATCCAGCATCAGCGAGGTTTAAAACTCAGTGCCCCAAGGCACTGTCCTGACACCTCTGCTGTTTCTCATCCTCATAGCAGACATAGATAAATACACCCGGCACACTTTTGTATCATCATTTGCAGATGACACTAAAATAAGCATGAAAGTCACTACGGTACAGGACACTGAAAAATTACAGGAAGACATAAACAGGGTTTTCCAGTGGGCAGTGGAGAACAACATGACGTTCAGTGGTGATAAGTTCCAGCTGCTGAGGTATGGAAAGAATGAAGAACTCAAAAGGAACACTGTATACAATACTCAAGCGGGTCACCAAATAGAACGAAAGGAACACGTAAAAGACCTGAGAATAATTATGTCAGCTGACCTTTCTTGTAAAGAACATAACAAGACAAAGATCACAACAGCCAGGAAGATGACGGGGTGGGTATTGAGAACTTTCAAAACAAGGGAAATAATGCCGATGGTGACACTCTTCAAATCGCTAGTGCTCCCTCACTTAGAATACTGCTCTGTGCTGACGGCCCCGTTCAGGGCAGGAGAAATATCAGAGCTGGAACAAATACAGAGATCGTTTACTGCTCACATTGAGCCAGTAAAGCACCTAAATTACTAGAGTTGTAAATGTTAGACACATGTACAACATCTGGGTATCTTTATTGCCGACGTTTCGCCAACCAGTGGCTTTATCAGTACTAATTCAAGGACATATATAGTTCTATATATAGTACTACTGTCTTCACATTATGTCCTAGAATTTGTATTGATAAAGCTACTGGATGGCGAAACGTTTACAATAAAGATTCCCAGATGTTACACATGTGTCTAGTTCTTCATCAGAAACCAGAGTGTTAGGTTTCCAACCTGCCAGGTGCCATATCTAGTGATGGTTACTGGGGTAATATATCCACCTCTCGTGTCCTCTCTCTTTCATCTTCCATCTTTTACCTTCAGTATCATCTGCTTCTCTCACCACATTCTCCTCTCTCTTCCTTCCCCTACATTCCCATCTTTACCATACCCCCTTCCTTACACCTCTCATCCTTCCCTCTACCACCTTTCGTTCTTTCTCTCTCTTCCCGTTACTCCTCCCCTCATCAGTACTTAATGTCTGGTGTTTTCACCTCTCTGGGTGTCCGGGAGTGGAAGACAGATCAGCACCGCAGTCTTTGAGGTGATTAATGAAAAAGTATTGTCTATTCTTTGCTTGAACCAGTCTTAGAGCTCCTTACTACCGCTGCTACTCCAGATGGTGTAAATACTCTCTACCCTCTCTTATTTATATCTGAAGTATATTTATCGATTCCCCCAGACTGCACTACTCCAGACTACACCACCCCAGACTGCACTATCCCAGACTACACCACCCCAGACTGCACTACCCCAGACTACACCACCCCAGACTGCACTACCCCAGACTACACCACCCCAGACTGCACTACCCCAGACTACACCACCCCAGACTGCACTACCTCAGACTACACCACCCCAGACTACACCACCCCAGACTACACCACCCCAGCCTACACCACCCCAGGCTGCACTACCCCAGACTACACCACCCCAGACTACACCACCCCAGACTGCACTACCTCAGACTACACCACCCCAGACTACACCACCCCAAACTACACCACCCCAGCCTACACCACCCCAGACTGCACTACCCCAGACTACACCACCCCAGACTGCACTACCCCAGACTACACCACCCCAGGCTGCACTACCCCAGAGTACACCACCCCAGACTGCACTACCCCAGACTACATCACCCCAGACTTCACTACCCCAGACTGCACTACCCCAGACTACACCACCCCAGACTGCACTACCTCAGACTTCACCACCCCAGACTACACCACCCCAGCCTACACCACCCCAGGCTGCACTACCCCAGACTACATCACCCCAGACTGCACTACTCCAGACTACACCACCCCAGACTGCACTATCCCAGACTACACCACCCCAGACTGCACTACCCCAGACTACACCACCCCAGACTGCACTACCCCAGACTACACCACCCCAGACTACACTACCCAAGACTACACTACCCCATCCCTCATCCCCATTCTTCTCTCTTCCTTCCTCTCCCATTTACTTTTTCTCTCTCCCTGTCCGTTGTAGGCTCTGAAAGGCCAGTCTGGCACCACATAACCTCTGGGTGTAGTTGTGGCACCGGTGACCTGTAGTGCCGCGCCCGAGGTCAAAGGTCACGTCAGGTGAGGAGGTGGGTAGCCCTCCTGAGCCCTGCCTGCCTCACCAATAATTTACACACACACACACAACACACACACACTCTCTCTCTCTCTCTCTCTCTCTCTCTCTCTCTCTCTCTCTCTCTCTCTCTCTCTCTCTCTCTCTCTCTCTCTCTCTCTCTCTCTCTCTCTCTCTCTCTCTCTCTCTCTCTCTCTCTCTCTCTCTCTCTCTCTCTCTCTCTCTCTCTCGTCAGATGAAATACATCAGACGAAGGTATGTAAGGTGGGAATACCCAGTGGAAGTAGGTCATACCCAAAAGTTGGTCCAAGAGGTAACAAGGTTGTGGTGATATCCTCTGTCCCAAGATTGCACGAAGTTGCTGTGCCTGACAGGTGGTATATCAGTGGTATACAGTACCAGTGACGGTCTTCCCTGCCTCTGCTTCACATTCTTCAAGACTACGGTGCTCATCACCTGCTCGTAGGCCGACCAACTTATTATCTTGTTTTCCACTGTCTTAAAAAACATAAAAATAGCCAGAGCACTGCATCAGGCCTACTGGCCCATACTAGGCAGGTCCAAGTCGCTCACTAGCCCAAGCTAGTCAGGTCTGGCTCACATCTACCCACACCCACTCATGTATTTATCTAACCTATTTTTAAAACTACACAAGGTTATAGTTTCAGTGACGGTACTCGGGAGTTTGTTCCACTCGTCCACAACTCTATTACCAAACCAGTGCTTTCCTATATCCTTCCTGAATCTAGATTGTTTCCAACTTAAAACCATTACTGCAAGTCCTGTCTTGGTTAGATATTTTCAACACGCTATTTACATCCCCTTTATTTATTCCCGTTTTCCATTTATACACCTTTCTAGAGAGTGCAGATTCAGGGTCCTCAGTCTATCCTCATAGGGAAGATTTCTGATACCTGGGATCAACTTAGTCACACTTCTTTGTACGTTTTCCGGCGCATTTATATCCATTCTGTAATACAGACAGTGACCAGAACTGTGCAGAATAATCTAAATGAAGCCATAATCTGAGGACTCCTATTATTTATACTTCTTGATATGAAGCCAAGGATTCTGTTCGCTTTATTGCGAACACTTATGCACTGTTGTCTTGGTTTTAGATTACTGCTAACCAGAAATATTAATCAGTAATATTAAGATATACATTATTTAGCTTATAAGTGTCATGGTTGTTTTTCCTTCCTTCGACGGCCTGTTTTGGTGTCATCGGCAAACTTGCTTATGTCGCTGTTTATACCTTCATCTATGTCGTTTATGTAAATTGTGAACAACAAGGGGCCCAACACTGACCCCTGTGGAACACCGCTTGTGACGCTTCCCCACTCAGATTTCTCCTCGTTTATACAAACTCTCTGTTGCCCATCTGTCAACCATGCCTCTATCCAGGAAAAAAAATTCTCCTATTCCTTGTGCCTCGACTTTCCTCAATAGTCTCTGATGTGGGACTATCAAAAGCCTTACTGAAGTCCATATACACAATATCATATTCAATACCATGATCTACCTCCTCAAATACCTTAGTGAAAAAAGCTAGTAAATTCGTAGGACAGGAACGCCCGTTTGTAATATATTTCTACAGTTCTCACGTTATGTCCTGGTATTGATAAAGCCACTGGAGGGCGAAACGTCTACAGGTAAAGATACCCAGATGTTGCATGTGTCTAATTCTTCATCTTGTCGGTATTGTATACCATACATGTACATCAGTGATGGTATTAGTCGTGTCAGTGATGGTGTCAGTGATGGTATCAGTGGTGTCAGTAATGGTGCCAATGATGGTGTCAGTGATGGTATTAGTGATGGTATTAGTGATGGTGTCAGTGACGGTGTCAGTAATGGTTTCAGTGATGGTGTAAGTGATGGTATTATTGATGGTGTCAGTAATGGTGTCAGTGATGGTGTCAGTAATGGTGTCAGTGACACCCCTAACACTTAAAAGGATTATTTTTTTATATTTTATTTAAAAAACTTAAAAAGTACAAAAACATAAATCAAAACACATCATAAACTTCAGGAAAACATAAATATTGCAAAACCAACCATCTTAAAAGAACAAAAATATAACTGGATACAGATCACGATGACCAAATGACACATCGGGTATCCCAACACTTACTAAATACTCAACAAAGATTGAATATCTCTAATTTATGACCTTATGTTTCTCTGGGGTCTTGTGTGGGGTCACATTGGGTGGGGTCACACTGGTGGTGAGATCACACTGGTGGGTGGGGTCACACTGGTGGGTGGGGTCACACTGGTGGGTGGGGTCACACTGGGTGGGGTCACACTGGTGGTAAGATCACACTGGTGGGTGGGGTCACACTGATGGTGTGTGGCGTGGGTTGAAGAGTCTCGGTCCCCTTACACTTACTGAGTTCTCTCGTAGTAGCCTTTGCTACTTTGTTTTTTAATAGAGATATTTTGAACCTTCTGGCAAGTCAATACATAAACAACCCGCACACACGAGAGTAAAACTTGTGTCGACGTTTCACTCTGACTTGTGACTATTAACTAGTTACACAGAAGCACGAAGGGAAGGGAACCAGTCTGACTTGTGACTATTAACTAGTTACACAGAAGCACGAAGGGAAGGGAACCAGTACATGTAGGAGAGGCGGGACGGGGCGGGGAGTAGAACTGGAGGAGGTAGTAGTATAGTGTGGTAGTGGTGGTAGTAGATGTAGTAGTATTGCATTCATGGGGAGCACTAAACCCATAAGAGTCACACAGTGAAATGGAAGGCTTGATTCAAGGAATTGGATAATTTCTCCAGTTCCCTAGATAAAGAGCCCCTCAATAATGTCAAGGAACCTTGGAGGGTAGTAGTACTAGGTCAGTGTGCAGGTTTGGAGCCAGTCACTCCTGAATTCACCAGGTTTAAATTATTGTCTATCTTTATCGCCAACGTTCCAGGTAGTGCAGTTGGAACCACCTCAGGTGTTGACGGTAGTGCAGTTGGAACCACCTCAGGTGTTGACGGTAGTGCAGTTGGAACCACCTCAGGTGTTGACGGTAGTGCAGTTGGAGCCACCTCAGGTGTTAACGGTAGTGCAGTTGGAACCACCTCAGATGTTGACGGTAGTGCAGTTGGAACCCCCTCAGGTGTTGACGGTAGTGCAGTTGGAACCCCCTCATGTGTTGACGGTAGTGCAGTTGGAACCACCTCAGGTGTTGACGGTAGTGCAGTTGGAACCACCTCAGGTGTTGACGGTAGTGCAGTTGGAACCACCTCAGATGTTAACGGTAGTGCAGTTGGAACCACCTCATGTGTTGACGGTAGTGCAGTTGGAACCACCTCAGGTGTTGACGGTAGTGCAGTTGGAACCACCTCAGGTGTTGACGGTAGTGCAGTTGGAACCACCTCAGGTATTGACGGTAGTGCAGTTGGAACCACCTCAGGTGTTGACGGTAGTGCAGTTGGAACCACCTCAGGTGTTGACGGTAGTGCAGTTGGAACCACCTCAGGTGTTGACGGTAGTGCAGTTGGAACCACCTCAGGTGTTGACGGTAGTTTACTTGTTTGAATTGACATGAACAGTGAAAACTCTATGTACGTCTTACTAAGGGAAGTTCTGTACGTCTTACTAAGGGAAGTTCTGTACGTCTTACTGAGGGAAGTTCGAACAAGATTATCTCTGATGACTCTCCTGCCTTCCTTCCTTCACCCAAGGCTGGAAAATACTCAAGTGTTGGCAGTCAGTGCTGACTAACTCTCTCTCTCTCACACACACTACAAGAAAGGGGACTACGCGGACATGAAGAACTTCCTGCACGGAGTTCAGTGGGACAGAGAGCTGGCAGGGAAGTCAGTAAACGAGATGATGGAATATATGACAAAAAATATGCAAGGAAGCTGAGGAGAGGTTTATACCCAAATGTAACAGGAATAGCGAAAAAGCCAGGATGAGCCCATGGTTCACCCAAAGGTGCAGGGAAGCCAAAACCAAGTGTGCCAGGGAATGGAAGAAGTATAGAAGGCAAAGGATCCAGGAAAGTAAGGAGAGCAGTCGCAGAGCCATAAATGAATATGCACAGGTAAGAAGGGAGGCCCCAAGACAATACGAGAATGACATAGCAGCGAAAGCCAAATCTGACCCAAAGCTGTTGTACAGCCACATCAGGAGGAGAACAACAGTGAAGGACCAGGTAATCAGGCTGAGGAAGCAAGGAGGGGAGGTCACAAGAAATGACCGCGAAGTATGTGAGGAGCTCAACATGAGATTCAAAGAAGTGTTCACAGAGGAGATAGAAGGGCGTCCAGAAAGGCGGAGAGGTGGGGTACACCATCAAGTGTTGGACACAATACATACAACTGAGGAGGAAGTGAAGAGGCTGCTAAAAGAGCTAGATGACTCAAAGGCGATGGGGCCGGATAACATTTCTCCATGGGTCCTGAGAGAGGGAGCAGAGGCTCTGTGTGTACCTTCAACACATCTATCGAAACAGGGCGACTACCTGAGGTATGGAAGACAGCAAATATAGTCCCAATTTTTAAAAAAAGGAGACAGACACGAAGCACTAAACTACAGACCAGTGTCACTGACATGTATAGTATGCAAGGTCATGGAGAAGATTATCAGGAGAAGAGTGGTGGAACACCTAGAAAGGAACGAGCTTATCAACGACAGCCAGCATGGTTTCAGGGATGAGAAATCCTGCGTCACAAACCTACTGGAGTTCTATGACAGGGTGACGGCAGTAAGGCAAGAGAGAGAGAGAGAGAGAGAGAGAGAGAGAGAGAGAGAGAGAGAGAGAGAAGAGAAAGAGAGAGAGAGAGAGAGAGAGAGAGAGGTGGGTAGATTGCATTTTCTTGGACTGTAAGAAGGCGTTTGACACAGTTCCACACAAGAGATTAGTGCAAAAGCTGGAGGACCAGGCAGGAATAACAGGGAAGGCACTGTAATGGATCAGGGAATATCTGTTAGGAAGACAACAGCGAGTCATAGTACGTGGCGATGTGTTAGAGTTGGCGCCTGTAACGAGCGGGGTGCCACAGGGATCAGTCCTAGGACCGGTGCTGTTTCTGGTATTTGTGAACGACATGACGGAAGGAATAGACTCCGAAGTGTCCCTGTTTGCAGATGATATGAAGTTGATGAGAAGAATTCAATCGGACGAGGACCAGGCAGAACTACAGAGGGATCTGGACAGGCTGAGGGCCTGGTCCAGCAACTGGCTCCTTTAATTCAATCACTCCAAGTGCAAAGTCATGAAGATTGGGGAAGGGCAAAGAAGACCACAGACGGAGTACATTCTAGGGGCCAGAGCTTACAAACCTCACTCAAGGAAAAGGATCTTTGGGTGAGTATAACACCGGGCACATCTCCTGAGGCGCACATCAACCAAATAACTGCTGCAGCATACAGACGCTTGGCAAACCTAAGAACAGCATTCCGACATCTTAATAAGGAGTCATTCAGGACCATGTACACTGTGTACGTTAGGCCCATACTGGAGTATGCAGTGCCAGTTTGGAACCCTCACCTAGCCAAGCATGTAAGGAAACTAGAGAAAGTGCAAAGGTTTGCAACAAGACTAGTCCCGGAGCTAAGGGGTATGTCCTACGAGGAGAGGTTACGGGAAATCGACCTGACAACACTGGAAAACAGAAAAGATAGAGGGGATATGATAACGACATATAAAATACTGAGAGGAATAGACAAGGTGGACAAAGACAGAATGTACCAGAGGTGGGACACAGCAACAAGGGGTCACACCGGTTGTTCATGTTCACCCATCATTAAAATGGGTGTGGGTCGCATCCTGGGACAAGGACCTAATTTGCCCGAAGTGCTCTGCATAACAAGGGGCTTTCTATATAGCAGTATGTCATTCATGTCAGCTATGGTCTATATACCTTGTAAATGTACTTGTAGTAAATAAATAAATATATATATGGTTGGTATTTTTGTTTAATAAGTGTATGAAAGAGGGGAAGGTACCTAGGGATTGGCAGAGAGCATGTATAGTTCCTTTATATAAAGGGAAGGGGGATAAAAGAGAGTGTAAAAATTATAGGGGAATAAGTTTACTGAGTATACCAGGTAAAGTGTATGGCAGGGTTATTATTGAAAGAATTAGAGGTAAGACAGATGAGCAAGGAGGCTTTAGAGTGGGTAGGGGATGTGTAGATCAAGTGTTTACAGTGAAGCATATATGTGAACAGTATTTAGATAAAGGTAGAGAAGTTTTTATTGCATTTATGGATTTAGAAAAGGCATATGATAGAGTGGATAGGGAAACAATGTGGCAAATGTTGCAAGTGTATGGAATAGGTAGTAAGTTACTGAAGGCTGTAAAGAGTTTTTATGAGGATAGTGAGGCTCAGGTTAGGGTGTGTAGGAGAGAGGGAGATTACTTCCCGGTAAAAGTAGGTCTTAGACAAGGATGTGTAATGTCACCATGGTTGTTTAATATATTTATAGATGGGGTTGTAAAAGAAGTAAATGCTAGGGTGTTGGGGAGAGGGGTGGGATTAAATTATGGAGAATTAAATGCAAAATGGGAGTTGACACAGTTACTTTTTGCTGATGATACTGTGCTTATGGGAGATTCTAAAGAAAAGTTGCAAAGGTTAGTGGACGAGTTTGGGAGAGTGTGTAAAGGTAGAAAGTTAAAAGTGAACATAGATAAGAGTAAGGTGATGAGGGTATCAAACGATTTAAATAAAGAAAAATTGGATATCACATTGGAGAGAGGGATTATGGAAGAAGTAAATGTTTTCAGATATTTGGGAGTTGACGTGTCAGCGGATGGGTTTATGAAGGATGAGGTTAACCATAGAATTGATGAAGGAAAAAAGGTGAGTGGTGCGTTGAGGTATATGTGGAGACAAAAAACGTTATCCATGGAGGCAAAGAAGGGAATGTACGAAAGTATAGTGGTACCAACACTCTTATATGGGTGTGAAGCATGGGTTGTAAATGCTGCAGCGAGGAGGAGGCTGGAGGCAGTGGAGATGTCCTGTCTAAGGGCAATGTGTGGTGTAAATATTATGCAGAAAATTCGGAATGTGGAAATTAGGAGAAGGTGTGGAGTTACTAAAAGTATTTGTCAGAGGGCTGAAGAGGGGTTGTTGAGGTGGTTTGGTCATTTAGAGAGAATGGATCAAAGTAGAATGACTTGGAGAGCGTATAAATCTGTAGGGGAAGGAAGGCGGGGTAGGGGTCGTCCTAGAAAAGGTTGGAGGGAGGGGGTAAAGGAGGTTTTGTGGGCGAGGGGCTTGGACTTCCAGCAAGCATGTGTGAGCGTGTTAGATAGGAGTGAATGGAGACGAATGGTTTTTGGGACCTGACGATCTGTTGGAGTGTGAGCAGGGTAACATTTTGTGAAGGGATTCAGGGAAACCAGTTAATTGATTTAGTTGGACTTGAGTCCTGGAAATGGGAAGTATAATGCCTGCACTTTAAAGGAGGGGTCTGGGATAGTGACAGCTGGGAGGGACTATTCTCAGCTGTCGTATCTGAGCTCCTCTGCAAAGACAGTGATTATGTATGAGTGTGGTGAAAGTGTTGAATGATGATGAAAGTATTTTCTTTTTGGGGATTTTCTTTCTTTTTGGGTCACCCTGCCTCGGTGGGAGACGGCCGACTTGTTGAAATATATATATATATATATATATATATATATATATATATATATATATATATATATTTTTCTGTCTCATAAACACGCTGGATAACAGGTATATCTAGCTACTTCTACTTACACTTTAGGTCACACTACACTGGCATACACATGCATATATATACATACACACATCTAGGTTTTTCTTATTTTTCTTAATAGCTCTTGTTCCTTTTATTTTCTCTATTGTCCATGGGGAAGTGGAAAAGAATCTTTCCTCCGTAAGCCATGCGTGTCGTATGAGGCGACTAAGATGCCGGGAGCAATGGGCTAGTAACCCCTTCTCCTGTACAAATCTACTAAAAACGAGAAGAAGAAAAACTTTATAAAATTGGGTTGTCTGAATGTGCGTGGATGTAGTGCGGATGATAAGAAAGAGATGATTGCCGATATTATGAATGAAAAGAAGTTGGATGTCCTGGCCCTAAGCGAAACAAAGCTGAAGGGGTAGGCGAGTTTCAGTGGGGAGAAATAAATGGGATTAAGTCAGGAGTATCTGAGAGAGTTAGAGCTAAGGAAGGGGTAGCAATAATGTTGAAGGATCAGTTATGGAAGGAAAAGAGGGAATATAAATGTGTAAATTCAAGGATTATGTGGATTAAAATAAGGGTCGGATGCGAAAAGTGGGTCATAATAAGCGTGTATGCACCTGGAGAAGAGAGGAGTGTAGAGGAGAGAGAGAGATTTTGGGAGATGTTAAGCGAATGTATAGGAACTTTTGAACCAAATGAGAGAGTAATTGTGGTAGGGGACCTAAATGCTAAAGTGGGAGAAACATGCAGAGAGGGTGTAGTAGGTAAGTTTGGGGTGCCAGGTGTAAATGATAATGGGAGCCCTTTGATTGAACTTTGTATAGAAAGGGGTTTAGTTATAGGTAATACATATTTTAAGAAAAAGAGGATAAATAAGTATACAAGATATGATGTAGGGCGTAATGACAGTAGTTTGTTGGACTATGTATTGATAGATAAAAGACTGTTGAGTAGACTTCAGGATGTACATGTTTATAGAGGGGCTACAGATATATCAGATCACTTTTTAGTTATAGCTACAGTGGGAGTAAAAGGTAGATGGGATACAAGGAAAATAGAATCAGTAAGTAAAAGAGAGGTGAAGGTTTATAAACTAAAAGAGGAGGCAGTTAGGGTAAGATATAAACAACTATTGGAGGATAGATGGGCTAGTGAGAGTGTAGGCAATGGGGTCGAAAATGTATGGGGTAGATTTAAAAATGTAGTGTTAGAGTGTTCAGCAGAAGTTTGTGGTTACAGGCGAGTGGGTGCGGGAGGAAGAGGAGCGATTGGTGGAATGATGATGTAAAGAGAGTAGTAAGGAGAAAAAGTTAGCATATGAGAGGTTTTACAAAGTAGAAGTGATGCAAGGAGGGAAGAGTATATGGAGAGAAAAAGAGGTTAAAAGAGTGGTGAAGCAATGTAAAAGAGAGCAGATGAGAGAGTGGGTGAGATGTTATCAGCAAATTTTGTTGAAAATAAGAAAAAGTTTTGGAATGAGATTAATAAGTTGAGGAAGCCTAGAGAACAAATGGATTTGACAGTTAAAAATAGGAGAGGAGAGTTATTAAATGGAGAGTTAGAGGTATCGGGAAGATGGAGAGAATATTTTGAGGATTTGTTAAATGTTGATGAAGACAGGAAGCTGTGATTTCGTGTGTAGGGCAAGGAGGAATAACATCTTGTAGGAGTGTGGAAGAGCCAGTTGTGGGTGTAGGGAAGTTCGTGAGGCAGTGGGTAGAATGAAAGGGGTAAGGCAGCTGGGATTGATGGGATAAAGATAGAAATGTTAAAAGCAGGTGGGGATATAATTTTGGAGTGGTTGGTGCTATTATTTAATAAATGTATGGAAGAGGGTAAGGTACCTAGGGATTGGCAGAGAGCGTGTATTGTTCCTTTGTATAAAGGCAAAGGGGACAAAAGAGAGTGCAAAAATTATAGGGGAATAAGTCTGTTGAGTGTACCTGGTAAAGTGTATGGTAGAGTTATTATTGAAAGAATTAAGAGTAAAACAGAAAGCAGGATAGCAGATGAACAAGGGGGCTTTAGGAAAGGTAGGGGGTGTGTAGACCAAGTGTTTACAGTGAAACATATAGGTGAACAGTATTTGGATAAGGGTAAAGATGTTTTTGTGGCATTTATGGATTTGGAAAAGGCGTATGATAGGGTAGATAGGGGGCAATGTGGCAGATGTTGCAGGTGTATGGAATAGGAGGAAGGTTACTGAAAGCAGTGAAGAGTTTTTATGAGGATAGTGAGGCTCAGGTTAGAGTGTGTAGGAGGGAAGGGGACTATTTCCCAGTAAAAGTGGGCCTTAGACAAGGATGTGTGATGTCACCGTGGTTGTTCAATATATTTATAGATGGGGTTGTAAGAGAAGTGAATGCGAGGGTCTTGGCAAGAGGTGTTGGGCTAAAAGATAAAGAAGCAAATACAAAGTGGGAGTTGTCACAGTTGCTTTTGCTGATGACACTGTGCTTTTGGGAGATTCTGAAGAGAAGCTGCAGAGGTTGGTGGATGAATTTGGTAGGGTGTGTAAAAGAAGAAAATTGAAAGTGAATATAGGAAAGAGTAAGGTGATGAGGATAACAAAGAATAGGTGACGAAAGATTGGATATCAGATTGGAGGAGAGAGTATGGAGGAGGTGAATGTATTCAGATATTTGGGAGTGGACATGTCGGCGGATGGGTCTATGAAGGATGAGGTGAATCATAGAATTGATGAGGGGAAAAGGGTGAGTGGAGCACTTCGGAGTCTGTGGAGACAAAGAACCTTGTCCATGGAAGTAAAGAGGGAATGTATGAGAGTATAGTTATACCAACGCTCTTATATGGGTGTGAAGCATGGGTGATGAATGTTGCAATGAGGAGAAGGCTGGAGGCAGTGGAGTTGTCATGTCTGAGGTCAATGTGTGGTGTGAATATAATGCAGAGAATTCGGAGTTTGGAAATTAGGAGGAGGTGCGGGATTACCAAAACGATTGTCCAGAGAGCTGAGGAGGGGTTGTTGAGGTGGTTTGGACATGTAGAGAGAATGGAACGAGACAGAGTGACTTCGAGAGTGTATAAATCTGTAGTGGAGGGAAGACGGGGTAGGGGTCGGCCTAGGAAAGGTTGGAGGGAGGGGGTAAAGGAAGTTTTGTGTGCGAGGGGCTTGGATTTCCAGCAAGCATGTGTGAGCGTATTTGATAGGAGTGAATGGAGGCATATGGTTTTTAATACTTGACGTGCTGTTGGAGTGTGAGCAAAGTAACATTTATGAAGGGATTCAGGGAAACCGGCAGGCCGGACTTGAGTTCTGGAGATGGGAAGTACAGTGCCGGCACTCTGAAGGAGGGGTGTAAATGTTGCAGTTTTATAACTGTAGTGTAAAGCACCCTTCTGGCAAGACAGTGATGGAGTGAATGATGATGAAAGTTTTTCTTTTTCGGGCCACCCTGCCTTGGTGGGAATCGGCCGATGTGTTAATAAAAAAAAAAAATATATATATATATTAATGGTATACAAGACTGATAAGTAAGACACTTGCAACAGTTAGGTATCTTTATTCGGAAATGTATCGCCTACACAGATGTACAGATGATGTAATCAGTCCACTATCCTTTTAAGACTTCGTTCTGAGGTGGTCAGTCCCTCAGCCTGGAGAAGAGGCCTGCTCCATGGTCTGGAACCATGGAATCTGCCTTTCAGACCACTGTGTGTTGTCTGCTGGAAGACTTGGCCTATATGGTCATGAAGGTGTGCTGAGCCCTCCTTACATTCCACTCTCACCGCTTCTATATCTTTACATTCCTTATTCCTTGATGGAATATTTTTCACTTCTCCGTCAAACTCATCCATCATCACTCGTAGTCTTTGTCCTTCCACTGTCAATTAAAAAAAAAAGTTGACTTGTTGTTGATGTAAACTGTTATTCAACCTCAACTTCATGTAAAACGTTCGTTTTCACACGCGTTACAGTGCGTTCAAAATTCTGTATTAGTCGTTAACTTAATCCAATGTAATTTAACCTATATTTTCTAATAAGGGAATCGTATAAAGGAGGTGTAAATGTCTGGCAGCGCAGGAAACACCGTCGCTGCTTGAAGCGTTGGTAACACTACGCTCTGTGTTCAAGGACACGAATGATTGTAGTGAGTGTTAGATGCTGAAGCCATAGTGGTGCTTGTGTTGGGGAAGCCCTCCCACACATTACTCACTCACCAGGTTAAGGCTTCACCTGTGTAACCAAGCTGACAGGTGAAGTACCACTGCTGGAGTACCTTACATTTGTGTAGGTACCTTATCCTTACATGCTCTGGATTTCTAAGTGTATCTGGTACACCCTGTGTTGTGTAGATCCTGTTGTAGTGGGGGTGGCAGGGGACGATATAACAGGCAGAAATGCAGTTCTGTGTTAGATTCGCCGGTATAATCTCCCGGCCTTGGCTCACTGTTGAGGAGTGTCTCAGACCAATGTGTGCCATGGGAGGAGGCACAAGTACCTCCTCGTCTTTTGGGACCAGCTGTCCCAAAGCCTAGCCCCATTCCCCGCCCCCACGGGGCTCGGAGGGAGAAGCTAGGCACCTTGGGGTGTCACAAACCCCGCCCACACTGGGCTCGAAGGGTGTGGCAGCTGCATAGCAGCAGACGATGTCAGGAGGTGCAAAGGAATGAGATCTAATTTCCACTGGATAGAGCCTGATTGCCTCCAATTCATCCAATAATAATAATAATAATAATAATAATAATAATGAAATCAAGCAACTGTATTTTACCATCTTCAAGAATCTCAGGAGCTGTAGATCAACTTCTTTAAGAGGGTCAGGAACTGCAATAATCCCAACCTTCCTCTAAGTAACATATATCAGTGTTCATGGTTTGAAACCGATCAGTAGAGGCATTCCCCAGTGAGTGAACGTATTGGTATAATGACAGTATTGTGCATCACCACTGTGAGGGAACACTATAATAACCACACCACCACTGTGAGGGAACACTATAATGACCACAACACCACTGTGAGGGAACACTATAATGACCACAACACCACTGTGAGGGAACACTATAATGACCACACCACCACTGTGAGGGAACACTATAATGACCACAACACCACTGTGAGGCAACACTATAATAACCACAACACCACTGTGAGGGAACACTATAATGACCACAACACCACTGTGAGGGAACACTATAATAACCACACCACCACTGTGAGGGAACACTATAATAACCACACCACCACTGTGAGGGAACACTATAATGACCACAACACCACTGTGAGGCAACACTATAATGACCACAACACCACTGTGAGGGAACACTATAATAACCACACCACCACTGTGAGGGAACACTATAATAACCACAACACCACTGTGAGGGAACACTATAATGACCACAACACCACTGTGAGGAACACTATAATAACCACACCACCACTGTGAGGGAACACTATAATGACCACAACACCACTGTGAGGAACACTATAATGACCACACCACCACTGTGAGGGAACACTATAATGACTACAACACCACTGTGAGGGAACACTATAATAACCACACCACCACTGTGAGGGAACACTATAATAACCACAACACCACTGTGAGGCAACACTATAATAACCACAACACCACTGTGAGGAACACTATAATGACCACAACACCACTGTGAGGGAACACTATAATAACCACACCACCACTGTGAGGGAACACTATAATAACCACACCACCACTGTGAGGGAACACTATAATGACCACAACACCACTGTGAGGGAACACTATAATAACCACACCACCACTGTGAGGGAACACTATAATGACCACAACACCACTGTGAGGGAACACTATAATGACCACACCACCACTGTGAGGGAACACTATAATGACCACAACACCACTGTGAGGGAACACTATAATAACCACACCACCACTGTGAGGGAACACTATAATAACCACAACACCACTGTGAGGCAACACTATAATAACCACAACACCACTGTGAGGGAACACTATAATGACCACAACACCACTGTGAGGGAACACTATAATAACCACAACACCACTGTGAGGGAACACTATAATGACCACACCACCACTGTGAGGGAACACTATAATGACCACAACACCACTGTGAGGGAACACTATAATGACCACAACACCACTGTGAGGGAACACTATAATAACCACAACACCACTGTGAGGGAACACTATAATAACCACACCACCACTGTGAGGGAACACTATAATAACCACACCACCACTGTGAGGGAACACTATAATGACCACAACACCACTGTGAGGGAACACTATAATAACCACAACACCACTGTGAGGGAACACTATAATAACCACACCACCACTGTGAGGGAACACTATAATAACCACACCACCACTGTGAGGGAACACTATAATGACCACAACACCACTGTGAGGGAACACTATAATGACCACAACACCACTGTGAGGGAACACTATAATAACCACACCACCACTGTGAGGGAACACTATAATATCCACACCACCACTGTGAGGGAACACTATAATATCCACACCACCACTGCTGATATCAACTCAGTACACACACAACCCGCACATAAAAGAGAGGAGCTTACGACGACGTTTCGGTCCGACTTAGACCATTTACAAAGTCACACTAACACACAGGATTGTTGTTGTATGTTCGCCGGTACATCCGGCCCGGGTCTTCTCCAAATGGTGACCCGGCATTGGCCCCCTGGGTAGAGGGTGTCGTTCATCTTCTTCTTTCTTCTTTCTTGGGGGCCCCTGGGTGGGGGTTGACTTCTTCTTTTCTCTTGCTGTGGCAACACACAGGACAGGTAGAAGGGGTATTTATAGGCAGCAGACAGGGGAGGGCACAAGAGAGTGGTGGAGTAATAGGGGAAGTAGTAGTGGTAGTGGAAGTAGTAGTAGTGGAGTCAGTCATATTCTGGGAGAGAGGAGCACTGCAATACAGCTGGCGACCCGCATAGGGTAAGGACAACAACACAGAGGGGGGGGGGAAATGATGAAAATAAAATAAAGAAGGACAAATACAAGGATAAATACAGAGGAGAAATAATAAAGAGGAGAAGGGGAAGAGATAGAAGGGGAAGGAATCAGGTTACATCATACAAGTGTCATTACCTTCACAGGTTCTTATTAAGTAATTGCATCAATTACTGCAGTGTTAAATACTGCCAGTTCTAGTTACCACAAACTTGTACAGTTGCTGTATATTCCTGTATTGTGACTTTTCAGTCTTTATAACACTGTTATATTCCTCATCAGATTCATAAATGTCAAACGTCTTCCGTTTAACTCAATCTCTTTTTTTTATGTATTTACCATGTAATGTGTTGCAGTGTTTTTCTTAACGTGTTGTGTTGTGTATATTGTGTTGTGGTGCTTGTGACAAACATCTTGTAAAGGTATTAAGTTGAAAGCTGAGGCATCATTCAGAGCCAGTCAGACGGTGAGACAGTCAGACGGTGAGACAGTCAGACGGTGAGACAGTCAGACGGTGAGACAGTCAGACGGTGAGACAGTCAGACGGTGAGACAGTCAGACGGTGAGTCAGACGGTGAGACAGTCAGACGGTGAGACAGTCAGACGGTGAGACAGTCAGACGGTGAGCCAGTCAGACGGTGAGCCAGTCAGACGGTGAGCCAGTCAGACGGTGAGACAGTCAGACGGTGAGACAGTCAGACGGTGAGACAGTCAGACGGTGAGACAGACGGTGAGCCAGTCAGACGGTGAGCCAGCAGGTGAGACAGTCACGGTGAGACAGTCAGACGGTGAGACAGTCAGACAGGGTGAGACAGTCAGCGGTAGATCGTGACAGTCAGACGGTGAGACAGTGAGACAGACGGTGAGACAGTCAGTCAGACGGTTTCACAGTCAGACGGTGAGACAGGCAGTGAGACAGACGGTGAGACAGTCAGTCAGATGGTTTCACAGTCAGACGGTGAGACAGACAGTGAGACAGACGGTGAGACAGTCAGTCAGACGGTGAGACAGTCAGACGGTGAGACAGTCAGACGGTGAGACAGTCAGACGGTGAGACAGTCAGACGGTGAGACAGTCAGACGGTGAGACAGTCAGACGGTGAGACAGACAGTGAGACAGTCAGACGGTGAGACAGACAGTGAGACAGTCAGACGGTGAGTCAGACGGTGAGACAGACAGTGAGACAGTCAGACGGTGAGACAGTCAGACGGTGAGACAGTCAGACGGTGAGACAGTCAGACGGTGAGACAGACAGTGAGACAGTCAGACGGTGAGACAGACAGTGAGACAGTCAGACGGTGAGACAGACAGTGAGACAGTCAGACGGTGAGACAGACAGTGAGACAGTCAGACGGTGAGACAGACAGTGAGACAGACGGTGAGACAGTCAGTCAGACGGTTTCACAGTCAGACGGTGAGACAGGCAGTGAGACAGGTGAAGTCCCTCAGTGCGATAAACTAACCCAAAATTCTTCTACTAAAAATTTTAAGAGCAAAAAAACTTTGGCTCATATTAGCCTGGATATGACATTTTCACTGACAACAAGAAGAACGAAATGAGCGAAGCAGTGAGAAAATATAAACACTGTGTTGAACGAGTCATTACTCTAGCAAGGGAGTGCTGACCCCGTAGATGTGTCTCATACAACACCTGGGGAATGGAAGGCATTCATGTTGGATCCAAGGAAAAGGAGAGCGGATCCCATTCCTTTGATGGGGTGAACGAGTCAATAAACGGAACTAGGATTGACATCCCAGAGGATTCCTCCATTAACTCTGCCCACCGACCAGTTGTCACCTTAACTCGCTGACCCAACAAGAGACTGCTCAGAGCCTGGTCATCTCCAGGACAACACTCCTTAACTCGCTGACCCAACAAGAGACTGCTCAGAGCCTGGTCATCTCCAGGACAACACTCCTTAACTCGCTGACCCAACAAGAGACTGCTCAGAGCCTGGTCATCTCCAGGACAACAATCCTTAACTCGCTGACCCAACAAGAGACTGCTCAGAGCCTGGTCATCTCCAGGACAACACTCCTTAACTCACTGACCTAACAAGAGACTGCTCAGAGCCTGGTCATCTCCAGGACAACACTCCTTAACTCACTGACCTAACAAGGGACTGCTCAGAGCCTGGTCATCTCCAGGACAACACTCCTTAACTCGCTGACCTAACAAGACTGCTCAGAGCCTGGTCATCTCCAGGACAACTCCCCCAACTTTATATTTGACGGGAAAGCTATGATAACTGCAACAGAGGCTTGCTTACTTTCCAGTGTGTTCAAAACTATTTTATAATGGTCTAGCAGTTACTGGAGGCAGGAGCGTCCTGCCTCCTGTGTGTGTGTACTCACCTAGTTGTGGTTGCAGGGGTCGAGTCACAGCTCCTGGCCCCGCCTCTTCACTGGCCGCTACTCGGTCACTCTACCCGCTTAGCTTTATCATACCTCTCCTTAAAGCTGTGTATGGATCCTGCCTCCACTACATCACTTCCCAAACTATTCCACTTCCTGACAACTCTGTGACTGAAGAAGTATTTCCTAACATCCCTGGGGTTCATCTGGGTCTTCAACTTCCAACTGTGACCCCTCGTCGCTGTGTCCCACCTCTGGAACATTCTGTCTGTCCACCTTGTCGATTCCTCTCAGTATTTTGTATGTCGTTATCATATCCCCTCTATCCCTCCTGTCTTCCAATGTCGTCAGGTCGATTTCCCGTAACCTCTCCTCGTAGGACATACCCCTGTGTGTGTGGCATGTGTGGCGTGGGTGTGTGTGGCGTGGGTGTGTTTGTGTGTGGCGTGGGTGTGTGTGTGTGTGTGTGTGTGTGTGGCGTGGGTGGGTGTGTGTGTGTGTGTGTGGCGTGGGTGTGTGTGTGTGTGTGTGTGGCGTGGGTGGGTGTGTGTGTGTGTGTGGCGTGGGTGTGGCAGAACGAATGTGGGAGACGAAGGAATCACGCCGCTTCAAAGAGTTGAGAGAGGGATGATGAGAGGGGCGGTTAGCATAGACTGTCACCTGCAGTTGACATGTATGTGACAGTAGAGAGGCAGTGAAGCGGCAGACCAGCTCCTACAGTCTCTCACTCCTCCCAGGGTTGTACTCTCACTCCTCCCTGGGTGGTACTGTCTCTCTGTATCACCTCTCTCCCTCCTCCCAGGGTTGTACTGTCTCTCACTTCCCAGGGTATGTTACGCAGAAAGTGGGATTACCTGAGGTCTAATGCCTTGTCTAAGGTCAAAAGGTAAACGTTACACAAATCACCTGTAAAACTAGGCCTCCCAGGGCTATCCCAGTCAAAACAGAAAGCGCTAAACCAGCATTTAACACATGAATGGGTTGGTCATCAGAGGGTTCAGGGAAAATTCCTCGTTAGAAAAATATATATTTATTCAAGATAACACTATATACACTAACTCTACACCCATCTCTCTCTCGTGGCTGAAACACCAAACAAAAACCCGATACATGAAGAGTCGGCAGGCCGGAGTCTGTGGACACCGTGCCATACGCTACCCTACTCTCCTGCCGAAAACATGTTATCCCAAATTCACCAGCTCTCACTCAACCAACCGAGCCCTGACCACGTCAGAGCCCCAGAGAGCCTACTGGTAAGCATTAAAATAGCCTATTGCGTGGATTTCCTAAAAAGCGGAGTACAAAATCTTAAGTTCAAATATCAGCCCTCCACATTGTGCCTCCTAAATGCGCACCCTCCTGTCTACGTTAAACCTCGCCAAGCTGGATGTGGACGACAACATTTTTAGGCCTCAAACATTTTTAACTTGAAATAAGCCTTGCAACGTTTCCTTTCCTATATTTATTTCAAAAAGCTCAATCAATGCTGCCTTCACGTGACCGCCGCCAAGCGACGCCGACCCACTAACCCAAACACAATTGGAAAATAAGTCCTTAGCAGGATTTCCTTATATTTCACAGTTTACACTAATTTACAGTACCCACAAAATGCATAGCATATTTCTAAAATAATGGTTGACATTTATCCATAGTTCATACATTATGATTTACAACTATGTCATAGTTCATAAAAATTATGGCACTCTTCTCCAATATATATACTATATGTCATGCAGAACCCTGCATAACAGGGTAGTACTGCCTCTCTGTATCACCTCTCTCACTCCTCCCAGGGTGGTACTGTCTCTGTCTCACCTCTCACTCCTCCCATGGTGGTACTATCTCTCACTCCTCCCAGGGTAGTTCTGTCTCTCACTCCTCCCAGTGTAGTACTGTCACTTCCCAGGGCGGTAGTCTCTCACTCTTCCCAGGGCGGTACTGTCTCTCACTCTTCCCAGGGTGGTACTGTATCTCACTCTTCCCAGGGTGGTACTGTCTCTCACCCCAGGGCGGTACTGTCTCTTCCCAGGGTGGTACTGTCTCTCACTAACCAGGGCTCACTCTTCCCAGGGCGGTACTGTCTCTCACTCTTTCCAGGGTGGTACTGTCTCTCACTCTTCCCAGGGTGGTACTGTCTCTCACTCTTCCCAGGGCGGTACTGTCTCTCACTCTTCCCAGGGCGGTACTGTCTCTCACTCTTCCCAGGGCGGTACTGTCTCTCACTCTTCCCAGGGTGGTACTGTCTCTCACTCTTCCCAGGGCGGTACTGTCTCTCTTCCCAGGGCGGTACTGTCTCTCACTCTTCCCAGGGCGGTAGTGTCTCTCACTCTTCCCAGGGTGGTACTGTCTCTCACTCTTCCCAGGGTGGTACTGTCTCTCACTTCCTAGGGTGGTACTGTCTCACTAACCAGGGCTCACTCTTCCCAGGGCGGTACTGTCTCTCACTTTCCAGGGTGGTACTGTCTCTCACTCTTCCCAGGGCGGTACTGTCTCTCACTCTTCCCAGGGCGGTACTGTCTCTCACTCTTCCCAGGGCGGTACTGTCTCTCACTCTTCCCAGTGTGGTACTGTCTCTCACTCTTCCCAGGGCGGTACCGTCTCTCTTCCCAGGGCGGTACTCTCTCTCACTCTTCCCAGGGCGGTACAGTCTCTCACTCTTCCCAGGGTAGTACTGTCTCTCACTCTTCCCAGGGTGGTACTGTCTCTCACTCTTCCCATGGTGGTACTGTCTCACTCTTCTTAGGGCGGTACTGTCTCTCACTCTTCCCAGGGCGGTACTGTCTCTCACTCTTCCCAGGGCGGTACTGTCTCTCACTCTTCCCAGGGCGGTACTGTCTCTCTTCCCAGGGCGGTACTGTCTCTCACTCTTCCCAGGGTGGTACTGTCTCTCACTCTTCCCAGGGTGGTACTGTCTCTCACTCTTCCCAGGGTGGTACTGTCTCTCACTCTTCCCAGGGTGGTACTGTCTCTCACTCTTCCCAGGGCGGTACTGTCTCACTCTTCCCAGGGCGGTACTGTCTCACTTCCCATGGCGGTACTGTCTCACTCTTCCCAGGGCGGTACTGTCTCTCACTCTTCCCAGGGTGGTACTGTCTCTCACTCTTCCCAGGGCAGTACTGTCTCTCACTCTTCCCAGGGTGGTACTGTCTCTCACTCTTCCCAGGGTGGTACTGTCTCTCACTCTTCCCAGGGTGGTACTGTCTCTCAATCTTCCCAGGGCGGTACTGTCTCTCACTTCCCAGGGCGGTACTGTCTCACTTCCCAGGGCGGTACTGTCTCTCATTTCCCAGGGCGGTACTGACTCTCACTTCCCAGGGCGGTACTCTCTCACTTCCCAGGGCGGTACTGTCTCTCACTCTTCCCAGGGCGGTACTCTCTCTCACTCTTCCCAGGGTGGTACTCTCTCTCACTCTTCCCAGGGTGGTACTGTCTCTCACTCTTCCCAGGGCGGTACTGTCTCTCACTCTTCCCAGGGCGGTATTGTCTCTCACTCTTCCCAGGGTGGTACTGTCTCTCACTCTTCCCAGGGCGGTACTGTCTCTCTTCCCAGGGCGGTACTGTCTCTCACTCTTCCCAGGGCGGTAGTGTCTCTCACTCTTCCCAGGGTGGTACTGTCTCTCACTTTTCCCAGGGTGGTACTGTCTCTCACTTCCTAGGGTGGTACTGTCTCACTAACCAGGGCTCACTCTTCCCAGGGCGGTACTGTCTCTCACTTTCCAGGGTGGTACTGTCTCTCACTCTTCCCAGGGAGGTACTGTCTCTCACTCTTCCCAGGGCGGTACTGTCTCTCACTCTTCCCAGTGTGGTACTGTCTCTCACTCTTCCCAGGGCGGTACCGCTCTCTTCCCAGGGCGGTACTGTCTCTCACTCTTCCCAGGGCGGTACAGTCTCTCACTCTTCCCAGGGTAGTACTGTCTCTCACTCTTCCCAGGGTGGTACTGTCTCTCACTCTTCCCATGGTGGTACTGTCTCACTCTTCTTAGGGCGGTACTGTCTCTCACTCTTCCCAGGGCGGTACTGTCTCTCACTCTTCCCAGGGCGGTACTGTCTCACTCTTCCAGGCGGTACTCTCTTCCCAGGGCGGTACTGTCTCTCACTCTTCCCAGGGTGGTACTGTCTCTCACTCTTCCCAGGGTGGTACTGTCTCTCACTCTTCCCAGGGTGGTACTGTCTCTCACTCTTCCCAGGGTGGTACTGTCTCTCACTCTTCCCAGGGCGGTACTGTCTCTCACTCTTCCCAGGGCGGTACTGTCTCACTTCCCATGGCGGTACTGTCTCACTCTTCCCAGGGCGGTACTGTCTCTCACTCTTCCCAGGGTGGTACTGTCTCTCACTCTTCCCAGGGCAGTACTGTCTCTCACTCTTCCCAGGGTGGTACTGTCTCTCACTCTTCCCAGGGTGGTACTGTCTCTCACTCTTCCCAGGGTGGTACTGTCTCTCACTCTTCCCAGGGCGGTACTGTCTCACACTTCCCAGGGCGGTACTGTCTCACTTACCAGGGCGGTACTGTCTCTCATTTCCCAGGGCGGTACTGACTCTCACTTCCCAGGGCGGTACTCTCTCACTTCCCAGGGCGGTACTGTCTCTCACTCTTCCCAGGGCGGTACTCTCTCTCACTCTTCCCAGGGCGGTACTCTCTCTCACTCTTCCCAGGGTGGTACTGTCTCTCACTCTTCCCAGGGCGGTACTGTCTCACTCTTCCCAGGTCGGTACTGTCTCTCACTCTTCCCAGGGCGGTACTGTCTCTCACTCTTCCCAGGGCGGTACTGTCTCTCACTCTTCCCAGGGCGGTACTGTCTCTCACTCTTCCCAGGGCGGTACTGTCTCTCACTCTTCCCAGTGCGGTACTGTCTCTCACTCCCAAGGTGGTACTGTCTCTCACTCGCAGGGTAGTACTGTCTCTCACTCTTCCCAGGGCGGTACTGTCTCACTCTTCCTAGGGCGGTACTGTCTGTTAGTTTATGTACTCACTGGAGCGGAGAGAGAGAGAGAGAGAGAGAGAGAGAGAGAGAGAGAGAGAGAGAGAGTAGATAGATAGATAGATAGATAGATAGATACATGCATGCATGCCCTATAACAACATACTGGATTGAGAGATATGGGAGGAAGTGCAAAATAAACCCAGTGAAAAGCTGGGGTGCAGTGAGCACAATAAGGGAACACTGTATCAACATCCGTGACCCCAGATTATTCAGCATCCTACCAGATGTCAGAAACACTGCTGGAACAAGTGTAAAAGTCTTCAAGAGGAAACTGGACTAGTATTTTCTCCAGGTGCCAGATCGACCATGTTGTGGGCCAGCAGCAACAGTTTGGTCGACCAAGTAAGCACCAAACGAGCCTGGCCCAAGGCCGGGCTGCGTGAGTAAAAATAACTCGGAACTCGTATATTAGAGATACCTGAAAATTATTGTGGGGGCAACGCCCTGGGGACCCGATCCTAGACCAGGCCTGCCTGATAGGCCAGGCTGTTGGTGCTAGCTGCGCCAAGTTCAGTGTAAGCACAGCCTGGCAACTCAGGAACTGACTTGAGAAACTTGTCCAGTTCTTACTTGAAGACAACCAGGAGTCTCTTGGTAACATTCCTTATGAATGAAGGGAGGATAGTAGAAAGTTTTGGTCCCTTCACACTTATTGAATTTTCCCTTAGTGCACTCATTGCACTCCTGCTTTTCATTTGGGTATTTTGCACCGTCTGTCAAGCTTCTTACTTTCATGGGGAATGATTTGTGTGAGCAAATTTAGGACCAATCCTCCTAGAATTTCCCAGGTGTAGATCATAATGTACCTCTCTTGCCTACATTCCAAGGAGTACAGGTCGAGGGACTTCAAATGTTCCTAGTAATTTAGGTGCTTGCCTGAATCTCTGAGAATAGTGAAGGTTCTCTGAACATTCTCCAGGTGATGTTATAATAAAGTCCTTAATTAGGTTATGATATGATAAAGCCGGTTGTGCATGCTGGACTTTATCAATATAAAGTTCCCAGTTGCTGCTTGTATATCTTTATCAACTACATCCCGCCTTGTAATATTGGTACAGAGAATACAAGGTTCTGCAACTCATTTGCTAAATCTCTGGGGCCACGTTGCACAATCCAGGGCAGCAAGGGTTTAGGACAGGTCTCTCCTGCCTTTCACAACTGCTAGATCATTACCACGCAGTCCATGGGATGACAGCGCAAAAATAGAAAAACCTGCAAAAGGAATAACTGGTAAAGAGGGCAGATGGATATTTAGCTTCTTAAAAAAATACAAGCCAGAGAGTAGTAGTAAACAGAGTGAAGTCAGAGGCTGACACACTGAAAACCTCTGTTCCTCAAAGCACAGTACTCGCCCCACTTCTGTTTCTCATTCTTTTGTCCGACATTCACAAGGACATAAATTGCAGCACCGTAACACACTTTACTGGTGACACCAGAATCTCCGTGAGTGTCGTCCATCGTAGACACGGTTAATCTTCAGGAGGATATAACTAAAGTCTTCCACAGGACCTCAGACAACAATATGATGTTTAACAAGGACAAGTTTCAGTTGCTCAGCTATGGAAGAATGGAGGAAATAAAGACTGTAACAGAGTACAAAACTAAAATCATTAAAAAGAGCTAAAGTTCCCTGCGAAACTTAGTTGTAATATTGTCGGAAGATCTCACATTCATTTTCCTTGTAGCTATTACTACAAGGAAAATGATAGGCTGGATAACTAGAACTCTCAAGACAAGAGATGCTGAGACAATGATACTCTCCAAGTCACTTCTTCTCTCCAGGCTGGAATATTGGAAAAATAAACACATAAGCAGTATAATGTGATCCTTTATTGACAACGTTTCGCCCACACAGTGGGCTTTATCAGCCTCTTTCATCACTCTCCAAGACTACGTCTCTAGCAGTTGTTGTGTGCATGTTTTTTTATAAATTGCAAATTATCGGAATTCCCTATTTACTACGGTATAAGACAAATACAGTGGTACCTCGATATACGTCCTTAATCCGTGCCAGGACCTTTGACTTATACCAAACAGGACTTATACCAAACGAATTTTTCCTTAAGAAATATAGGGAAAAAAAGTCCTATTGTTATTGGCATATTATACATTGATGGGGTTGTATAAAATAATTTAAACACTGCTTAATACTAAATATAATTTAAACACTGCTTAATACTAAAATACACACATAAATACAAAACAATTAGATGAAATAAATGCAAATTTAACCTCACTTTACTTTGCTGAAAAGAGTCGAGTGCCTACTAGGATAGTGCTGAGAAGGGAGGAGGAGGAAATGTTATTGTTTGGAAGGAGAGTCCCTTTCTCTTTTCTGTCTTTTTTTCCTATTTGGACCTGGTTGAAGCTCACCAAAGAACTTTGCTTCTGCCTTTTCCTCAGGATGTTTCGGAAATGTGACATTGTCTGGTCATTCCAGACAATGCTATTACGGCTTGTTTGGGCTTTGTTGGGTGGTACTTTTCTGCAAAGCTTTTGACGTCCATCCATTTGGCAAAGATTTCATTGATTAATGAAGGAGCAGCTTCCTCTATCTCCTCTTCCGAGCCTGAAGAGAGTGCATCCATTTTAGTCTTGTGCTCCTCCTGCAGCTCCTCAGTGGTCAGCTCTTCCCTGTGCCCCTCCACTAACTCCTCCACATCACCATCACACATCCAGACCCATGGACCTGCCCAGAGAGTGTAGACTTTCTTGACATTACTGATGACCTGCTGATCCATGAACTCAATAAGATGAGTCGTGTTAGGTGCTAATGCTCGGTGTCGTGACTCATTTTGACCCATACAACTTCTAGCACCCGATTCGTATTCCAAATAAAGGTCGTATACCAAGCAAAAAATTTCGGGTCTAAACAAAACGTATACCAAGTTGGACTTATTCCAAAGCGGACGTAGGCCAGTAGGCCTTCTGCAGTGTTCCTCCATTCTTATGTTCTTAAGAATTAGATACATGTGCAACATCTGGGTATCTTTATTTTTAAATGTCTACGAATAAAGATACCCAGATGTTTCACGTGTGTCTGATTCTTCATGTTGTCAGTATTGTATACTATTTATATAAAAGACAAATATTGCTGAGAAATGATGAATTTGTGAAGGATCTGCCTAGCATAGGCAGCATAGGAATTGAAGATTGAGACACTTATGCAAAATATGGGAATCTTTATTGAAGAAAGTTGCCACACAGTGGCTTCATCAGTCCAATACAAAACAGAAATTTGTATTGACTGATGAAGCCACTGTGTGGCGAAACGTTTCTTCAATAAAGATTCCCATATGTTGAATAAGTGTCTCAATCTTCAACTTGTCGGTTTTAAACCATTTATCACAGCATAGGAATTGAGGAGCACTGCCTATCCTCAGTTCTTGTGTGGTGGTGGGAGGGAGATGAAGGCAGGATGCTGGCGAGGAGGAGACTTGTGTGGTGGTGGGAGGGAGATGAAGGCAGGATGCTGGCGAGGAGGAGACTTGTGTGGTGGTGGGAGGGAGATGAATGAGGATGCTGGCGAGGAGGAGACTTGTGTGGTGGTGGGAGGGAGATGAAGGGAGGATGCTGGCGAGGAGGAGACTTGTGTGGTGGTGGGAGGGAGATGAAGGCAGGATGCTGGCGAGGAGGAGACTTGTGTGGTGGTGGGAGGGAGATGAAGGCAGGATGCTGGCGAGGAGGAGACTTGTGTGGTGGTGGGAGGGAGATGAAGGCAGGATGCTGGCGAGGAGACTTGTGTGGTGGTGGGAGGGAGATGAAGGCAGGATATATATCACAAACAGTGATATACTTGAGAAGGGAAGAAGACACTCAGTGTCACAGGATCTTGGAGTTGTCAATCATCTGTATATCCAACAATTTCAACCAGAACAACGGCTTGTTATAACATGTATGCTAATGTTTTAGAAATTTTGTGGTTTCCAGTGTTACGTTCTATTGTGTCGGTGACGGTGATTAGCGAGGCTTTTAGACATCGTCGGCGTCTAAGGTCTGGTTCGGTGAGAACGAGTTGTGCCTCATCCCAGTTCATCACATGCCCCGTGGAGCCTCCGTGGAGGACACAGGCGTAGCTTATTTCTTGGGTAGCATTGAATATTTGCAAATATTCTGTTAGTGGGATGGAATGTGAAGGACCTGCCTAGTATGGGCCAACAGGCCTGCTGTTGTTGTTGTTGTAGGTTTGCCGGTACCACCGGCCCGGGTCTTCTCCAAATGGTGACCCGGCATTGGCCCCCTGGATAGAGGGTGTCGGTCATCATCTTCTTTCTTCTGTCTTCTTTCTTGGGGCCCCCCCGGTGGAGGGTGACTTCTTCTTCTCTCTTACTGTGGCTCCCCACGGTGGGGAGTGTCTTCTGCAGTGTTCCACCTTTCTTATGTTCTTATGAAACATAAGGAGCACTACAGTAGGCCTGCTGGTCCATGCTAGGCAACTCTTGTGTGATAAATGGTTTGAAAACCGACACCTCGTACCTATATGTATGACTGTACATGTGTTCTTTTACCTAGCATAATTATGTGCCTGTCCAACCTATGTTTTTTTTAAAGCTACACAAGTTCTTGCTTGAACTACGCTGCATAGAAGTTTACTCCATTCATCCAGGACTCTATTGCCAGACCAATGCTTTCCTATATCCTTTCTAAATCTATATTTCCCCAGCCTGAACCTGTTGCTGCGAGTCCTCTCTTGGTTAGGTATTTTCAGCGCCTTTATTTATTCCGGGTTTCCAGTTGTACACCTCAGTCATATTCCTCCTCTCCCTCCCTTCCCAACTCTGCGTCTTTCCAGAGAATATTCAAATTCAGTACCTCCAGCCTATCATCGTAGGAATTTCTGATATACTGAATTAACTGCGTCATTCTTGAAAAATGTTATGGTGTTACCGACAAGATGTGGAAAAAGACACTTATGTACATTTCAGGGCATTTATTAAATGAAACGTTTCGCCACGAGTGACTCATTCAGAACTAAAGAAGCTACTCCTGGCGAAACGTTCCACTAAGTGTGTGTGTGTGTGTGTGTTAGTTACCATTTTGTCCTAGGCACATGTCGATTAGACACTAGGCCTGTTGTGTGTGTGTGTGTGTAACGAAACACTTCGAAATGTTCCGGCCCCGCCGGGAATTGAACCGGGGCCCTCCGTGCGTGAAGCAAGAGCGCTAGCCACCATGCCATCGGGGTGTGTGTGTGTGTGTATGTGTGTGTGTGTGTGTGTGTGTGTGTGTGTGTGTGTGTATACTCATATATACGGTTGCAGGGCGAAACATTTTAGTTGATCAAAAGTGTATTACAATGTTATCTTTATGTTTCTGCAGATTGACTACCCGGACGTGCAGTTGATGCGGCCAGGGCAGCGAGTGTCTTGCAACACCATGAACCTGGAGAAGTTGATGGCCCTGGAACAAGATGAGATTACCATCAGGCCGGGGGGCCGTGGGGCACCTCCCCCACCACCAGGCCACCACCACCACCAGTACGACACTGACCACCATCACCACCACCTGCAGCACCACCACCACTCCCACCACGACAGCTACCTGCCGGATCTGGTGGGCAGTGCCATCCTGCGTGGGGCCAGGAACCGTGGCAGCGTGGGTTCATCAGTGCGTGATGGTTCTGACACCTCCAGTGCCTACTCTGGCTCTGACACCATGTGTCACTCACTGCAGTCCTCCTTAGAGCCCGATGATGTAGATCTCTCGGGCCTGACAGAGAGCGCCGTTGATTCTGACGAAGAAGACTTGGCCGAGAGCATTGAGGTAAGATGCCAAGAATATTTTTCATATATTAAAGGAACTTCCTAATAAAAACAGCTCACTGAATGATAAATTAGAGACACGTGCAACACTTGGGTATCTTTATTGTGGAAACGTTCAGCCCCCACACTGGCTTCATCAGTCCTATACGAAGAAGAATGGTTGAAGAACAGGAGTATGAAGTAATCAGTCCCTCAGCCTGGAGTTCATTAATCTTGAAAAGAATACAGCATATCTGCGAAGGGGCTTTTATACTGTAGACAAGTGAGGCGAAACCACTGTGTGGCGAAACGTTTCCGCAATAAAGAGACCCAAGTGTTGCACATGTGTCTAATTTATCAACTCGTTGGGTATCTGAGCCATTTATCTACACAGGTTAATGAACACTTGTCAGTGCTCATTAATGACCCACGTGGAGACAGAAAGTAAGAAGAGTAATCTGTATACGTATTTCGATCCTCTTCAGAAGAGGATCGAACTATACAGGCCAGTTAACCTTATGTGGGTTGTTATTGAACGAACAGGTCAATATTGAGTTTAGGTCCTGGTCACAACTCGCTATATTTATGTTCATTACAAGTATGTTATGTATACCCTGGCAACAATTTTTATTTTGGGCGATAGTAAAAATAACGTTTATTTTTGGCGTGAGCGGCGAGTCAGAGCCAGTCATCTGTTAGTATTGAGACATGTAACACTCCTGGCCAATCACAGCATCGTAAACAAAGACGCATCGAAGGTAAACAGAGGCACGCCATTTCCACATCTACCGCTGACAGAGCAAGGCTAAATTATGTTAGGTTATCTTTTTTTTTACCATCCCCCCAAAAAAAAAGTAAATAATATAACATCTAATATTAGATATTTTAAGGAATAAATTATTGATCAACTTTGACCAGGACCTGAAGTCAATAATGACCTCAAGGATCAGTAGTAAGAAGCACATTAGGTAAAACTTGCGATTTTGGCTTTAATAGCAATGCTCTTCTTGCCGAATAGGGCAAGTGAAAATTTGTGTATGCAATAATTTCGTAAAAATCATTCTGAACCTAACGAAAAAAATATATTTCTGACTGACGACGATCTGGTCGAGTGTGGTACGGCGGTAAGAGCACAGCTCATCCTCATAGCAGACACAGATAAAAACACCCAGCACACTTTTGTATCATCATTTGCAGATGACACTAAAATAAGCATGAAAGTCACTACGGTAGAGGACACTGAAAAATTACAGGAAGACAAACAGGGTTTTCCAGTGGGCAGTGGAGAACAACATGACGTTCAGTGGTGATAAGTTCCAGCTGCTGAGGTATGGAAAGAATGAAGAACTCAAAAGGAACACTGTATACAAAACTCAAGAGGATCACCAAATAGAACGAAAGGAACACGTAAAAGACCTGAGAATAATTATGTCAGCTGACCTTTCTTTTAAAGACCATAACAAGACAAAGATCACGAAAGTCAGGAAGATGACGGGGTGGGTATTGAGAACTTTCAAAACAAGGGAAATAATGCCGATGGTGACTCTTCAGATTGCTAGTGCTCCCTCACTTAGAATATTGCTCAGTGCTGACGGCCCCGTTCAGGGCAGGAGAAATATCAGAGCTGGAACAAATACAGAGATCGTTTATGGCTCACATTGAGCCAGTGAAACACCTAAATTACTGGGAACGCCTTCAAGTCTTGAACATGTACTCATTGGAGCGGAGGAGAGAGAGATACATGATAATATATACCTGGAAAGTACTCGAGGGCCTGGTCCCAAATTTGCACACTGCCATAACAACATACTGGAGTGAGAGATATGGAAGGAAGTGTAAAATAAACCCAGTGAGGAGCAGGGGTGCGGTGGGGACAATAAGGGAGCACTGTATCAACATCCAGGGTCCCAGACTATTTAACATCTTACCAGAAGATATCAGAAACACGGCTGGAACAAGTGTAGAAGCCTTCAAGAAACTGGACAAGTAGTATCTTCACCAGGTGCCAGATCAACCAGGCTGTGATGGATATGTGGGGCAGTGGGCCTCCATCAGCAACAGCCTGGCTGACCAGGTGAGCACCAGATGAGCCTGGCCCATGGCCGGGCTCAGAGAGTAGAGAAACTCTCGAAACTCTTCAAAGGTATATCAAAATCAAAGGTACCTTCTTCTAAAGTTCGTAGGTTCGAGTCTCCTTTGGCCAGAGATTAGTGTTTGTGAATATTTCGTCTGTTCTGTGAATTCTAAACATTGTAAAAATCTCTCGTACGCCGATGCATGCAGGGGATGAGATGAAAGAACTAACACCACCTGCCTAAAAGCTGGCTGCCTTGGATCAAAACGTCTAGTGTTGGCTGGGCGCCAAGGTATTGGTCCAGTGTGGTATGGCTGTAAGAGCACTGCGTACCTTGTTCTAAGGTTCATAGGTTCGAGTCTCCTTCGGACAGATTAGTGTTTGTGAATATTTCGCCTGTTCTGTGAATTCTAAACGTACATACATACATACATATATAATAATATATATATATATATATATATATATATATATATATATATATATATATATATATATATATATATATATATACATACATACATACATACATACATACCTGGAGTATACCTGGAGAGAGTTCCAGGGGTCAACGCCCCTGCGGCCTGATCTGTGACCAGGTATCATATTGGATCAGAGCCTGATCAACCAGGCTGTTACTGCTGGACGCACGCAGTCCAACGTACAAACCACAGCCTGGCTGGTCAGGTACAGACTCTAGGTGCCTGTCCAGTGCCTGCTTGAAGACAGCCAGGGGTTTGTTGGTGATCCCCCTGATGTATGCTGGGAGGCAGTTGAACAGTCTAGTGGCACCCCTGCTTGTCATTGGGGGGAAGTTACATCGTTTGCCGAGTCTTTTGCTTTCGTAGGGAGTGACTCTCGTGTGCAAGTTTGGTACTAATCCCTCGAGAATTTTCCAAGTGTATATAATAATGTATCTCTCCCTCCTGCGTTCTAGGGAGTACAGGTTTATTAACTAAAAGCATTCCCAGTAATTGAGGTGGTTTATCGCAGTTATGCGTGCCGTGAACTGCACATTTTCTAGGTCAGCAATTTCACCTGCCTTGAAAGGTGCAGTTAGTGTGCAGCAATATTCCAGCCTAGATAGAACAAGCGACCTGAAAAGTGTCAACATGAGCTTGGCATCCCTGGTTTTGAAGGTTCTCATTATCCTTCCTGTCATTTTTCTAGGAGATGCGATTGCTATGGTGTTATGGTCCTTGAAGGTGAGATCCTCTGACATGATCACTCCCAGGTCTTTGACATTAGTTTTTCGCTCTATTGTGTGGTTGGAATTTGTTTTGTACTCCGAGGAGATTTTAATTTCCTCACGTTTTCCATATCTGAGTAATTGAAATTTCTCATCGTTGAACTTCATATTGTTTTCTGCAGCCAATTTAAAGATTTGGTTGATGTCTGCTTGGAGTTAGTTACCATTTTGTCCTAGGCACATGTCGATTAGACACTAGGCCTGTTGTATGTATGTGTGTGTGTGTGTAACGAAACACTTCGAAATGTTTCGGCCCCGCCGGGAATTGAACCCGGGCCCTCTGTGCGTGAAGCAAGAGAGCTAGCCACCATGCCATCGGGGAGTCTTGCAGTGTCTTCAACGGTGGACACTGTCATGCAGATTCGGGTGTCATCTGCAAAGGAAGACACTGCACTGTGGCTTATATCCCTGTCTATGTCCGATATGAGGATGAGGAACAGGATGGGAGAGAGTACTGTGCCTTGTGGAACAGAGCTTTTCACTGTAGCTGCCTCAGCCTCAGACCTTACTCTGTTGACTACTACTCTTGTGTTCTACTTGTTAGGAAATAATAGATCCATCTACCAACTTTTCCTGTTATTCCTGTAATATATATATATATATATATATATATATATATATATATATATATATATATATATATATATATATATATATATATATATATATATATATGTTGCCGATTAGGTAAAACTTGCGATTTTGGCTTAAATAGCAACGCACACCTTGCCATATAAGAGAAGTGAAAATTTGTGTATGCAATAATTTCGCCAAAATCATTCTGAACACAACGAAAAATATATTTCATTGTGTTTGTTTATTATTAAATTAATGTTAACGTATCTAAAATATATTTAGTTGGGTTAGGCTAAATTAAATTGCGCTTATTGTAATAAGGTTAGGTAGGTTTTCAAAGTTTCTCTTGGTACAAAATTATAAATTTTTACATTAACATAAATGAAAAAATTATATCTTTAAACGTATAAGAGAAAATTTTAGAAAGGACTTAATTTTAGATGAGTTCTTGCTAATTGACCAGTTTTACCTAATCGGCACGATATATATATATATATATATATATATATATATTATTTTTATTTTTTTTATTAACACATCGGCCGATTCCCACCAAGGCAGGGTGGCCCGAAAAAGAAAAACTTTCATCATCATTCACTCCATCACTGCCTTGCCAGAGGGGTGCTTTACACTACAGTTATAAAGCTGCAACATTAACACCCCTCCTTCAGAGTGCAGACACTGTACTTCTCATCTCCAGGACTCAAGTCCGGCCTGCCGGTTTCCCTGAATCCCTTCATAAATGTTGCTTTGCTCACACTCCAACAGCACGTCAAGTATTAAAAACCATTTGTCTACATTTACTCCTATCAAATACGCTCATGCATGCTTGCAGGAAATCCAAGCCTCTCGAACACAAAACCTCTTTTACCCCCTCCCTCCAACCTTTCCTAGGCTGAACCCTACCCCGCCTTCCCTCCACTACAGATTTATACACTCTCGAAGTCATTCTGTTTCGTTCTTTTCTCTCTACATGTCCGAACCGCCTCAACAACCTCTCCTCAGCTCTCTAGATAATAGTTTTGGAAATCTTGCACCTCCTCCTAATTTCCAAACTCCGAATTCTCTGCATTATATTCACACCACACATTGACCTCAAACATGACATCTCCACTGCCTCCAGCCTTCTCCTCGTTGGAACATTCATCACCCATGCTTCACACCCATATAAGAGTGTTGGTATAACTATACTCTCATACATTCCCCTCTTTACTTCCATGGACAAAGTTCTTTGTCTACACAGACTCTGAAGTGCACCACTCACCCTTTTTCCCTCATCAATTCTATGATTCACCTCATCCTTCATAGACCCATCTGCTGACATGTCCACTCCCAAATATCTGAATACATTCACTCCTCCATACTCTCTCCTCCAATCTAATTTCCATTCTTTCGTCACCTAATCTTTTTGTTATCTTCATCACCTTACTCTTTCCTATATTCACTTTCAATTTTCTTCTTTGACATACCCTACCAAATTCATCCACCAACCTCTGAAGCTTCTCTTCAGAATCTCCCAAAAGCACAGTGTCATCAGCAAAAGCAACTGTGACAACTCCCACTTTGTATTTGATTCTTTGTCTTTTAACCCCACACCTCTTGCAAAGACCCTCACATTCACTTCTCTTACAACACCATCTATAAATGTATTGAACAACCACGGTGACATCACACATCCATGTCTAAGGCCTACTTTTACTGGGAAATAATCTCCCTCTCTCCTACACACACTAACCTGAGCCTCATTATCCTCATAAGAGCTCTTCACTGCTTTCAGTAACCTGCCTCCTATTCCATACACCTGCCACATTGCCCCCCTATCCACCCTATCATACGCCTTTTCTAAATCCATAAATGCCACAAAAACCTCTCTACCCTTATCTAAATACTGTTCACATATATGTTTCACTGTAAATGTTAAGTCTAACTTCTTGGCTGCTTACTTTGGGCAGTAGAATGGTAGCGTAGGTGCAGAGATACGGCCGATGACTAGACTCAGTTTATTAATGGCAAGGTGTAGGTGTACACGGGGACAGAGCGTGAGGGGACCGGGAGCCAGCAAGGGGGGGAGATGCTGCTTCAGTGAGGTAGGATGTGTAAGTGAGAGAGAAGCATGGCTGACCAGCCCGACCTTGATAGGCCTATAGAGGGCAGCACCATAGTGCCGCGCAGTTTGAAACAGCCTCTGGATAGGCTGTTTACATCCGCTCGGCCACCTACCGCGTGTCGTCTCGACACGACAATACTGGAGGGCACAAAGGTGTAAACAAGCAAGCAAGGACCAGCCCGACTTTGATAGGCCTATAGAGGGCAGCACCATAGTGCCGCGCAGTTTGAAACAGCCTCTGGATAGGCTGTTTACATAAATACTTGGTCTACACACCCCCTACCTTTCCTAAAGCCCCCTTGTTCATCTGCTATCCTGCTCTCCGTCTTACTCTTAATTCTTTCAATAATAACGCTACCATACACTTTACCTGGTATACTCAACAGACTTGTTTCCCTATAATTTTTGCACTCTATTTTGTCCCCTTTGCCTTTATACAAAGGAACAATACACGCTCTCTGCCAGTCCCTAGGTGCCTTACCCTCTTCCATACATTTATTAAATAATAGCACCAACCACTCCAAAACTATATCCCCGACTGCTTTTAACATTTCTATCTTTATCCCATCAATCCCAGCTGCCTTACCCCCTTTCATTCTACCCACTGCCTCACGAACTTTCCCCACACTCACAACTGGCTCTTCCACACTCCTACAAGATGTTATTCCTCCTTGCCCTATACACGAAATCACAGCTTCCCTGTCTTCATCAACATTTAACAACTCCTCAAAATGTTCCCTCCATCTTCCCGATACATCTAACTCTCCATTTAATAACTCTCCTCTAATATTTTTAACTGTCAAATCCATTTGTTCCCTAGGCTTCCTCAATTTATTAATCTCACTCCAAAACTTTTTCTTATTTTCAACAAAATTTGTTGAGAACATCTCACCCACTCTCTCATTTGCTCTCTTTTTACATTGCCTCACCACTCTCTTAACCTCTCTCTTTCTCTCCATATACTCTTCCCTCCTTGCATCACTTCTACTTTGTAAAAACCTCTCATATGCTAACTTTTTCTCCCTTATTACTCTCTTTACATCATCATTCCACCAATCGCTCTTCTTCCCTCCCGCACCCACTTCCCTGTAACCACAAACTTCTGCTGAACACTCTAACACTACATTCTTTAACCTACTCCATACATCTTCGACCCCATTGCCTACACTCTCACTAGCCCATCTATCCTCCAATAGTTGTTTATATCTTACCCTAACTGCCTCCTCTTTTAGTTTATAAACCTTCACCTCTCTCTTACTGCTTCTATTTTCCTTGTATCCCATCTACCTTTTACTCCCACTTTAGCTACAACTAAAAAGTGATCTGATATATCTGTGGCCCTCTATAAACATGTACATCCTTAAGTCTACTCAACAGTCTTTTATCTACCAATAAGTAGTCCAACAAACTTCTGTCATTATGCCTTACATCATATCTTGTATACAGTGGACCCCCGCTATTCGAACGGCTCGGCAGTCGAACAAATCGTCATTAGTACAAAAAATTTGATATCGTCATGCGAACAAATTATCGCAAGTCGAACGAATACGTTTGTGACCTGTCGGCCCAGGCGCTTGGGTGCCTCACAGCGCAGGCGTGGAGAGCCAGTCCCGCGTTGTTTACACTTGAAAGAACAATACCCTGCATGCTTCCCCAGACATTTCACACTTAATTATAATTTTTTGGAGTTTGTTCATTAAGTGCGACTGTAAAATAAGCTACCATGGGTCCCAAGAAAGTTCCTAGTGGTACCTCTGGGCTGATAAAAGTGAGAAACACCGTAGAAATGAAGAAGGA
>WNWK01015409.1:0-47968 GCA_009830355.1 Cherax destructor | reverse complement strand
TTTTTAATTCTTCCTCACACTCTTCCTTCCTTTCTTTTTTTCTTTTTTCCCTTTCCCTTTCCCTTTCCCTTTCCCTTTCCCCCTTCTGGTACCTGGGCATTGCTTTCGGTCACAAACTCCTCAAAACCATGAAATTTATCTTCAGAGACACTTCCATCTGTGTTAGAACTATCATTGAGGAAGAAAAATGTCCCAGATGCGCCAAGGAGTCAAATAATTCTTACCGCTAGGCATGCTGAACAAGGACTACTGAAATGGTGTTAAAGCACCAGTGGCTGCCCGATTTTTTATACTGCGCAACTGACCACACAGCCCCATTCTCTCACATGTGGGCCTACCAGCTTTCTCATGCTTGATTTAAGGCCGCTAAAATTTTAGGCGTATAAATACGTCCAAACATTGGCTCGTAAGACGATGTATATATACGTCCGAAACAGTAAAAGGGTTAAATTCCAACCAAATAAATTATGTATGGTCTATGGTACAATTTTTACAACAATAGGTTCATTTCAATAACCTGAAAGGTACACGTAATCATATAGTAAAGTATATTGAGGCAGTAGTGCTCGTATAGAGAAACCAATACAAAGAGCAAAGATCATTTACACGGAGATGGTGTAAATGACATGACAACTGTGTCTATGCACGCTCTGGCCTCTTTACCTTAGTTTTGTATTGAGTAAAAAATTGTAACAGTTTTTTAGGTTATCTGTTAGTGTTTTACATCTTTGGTCCTTACAGTGGCCCCTGGGTTTTCGTGTATCTCTGTTTTCGTGTATTTCAGTTTTCGTGTAGTTTTTTTTGGAAAATTTCCCTCTGTTTTCGTGTGTTCCCTCCGCGGCTCGGTCCGGAACCCTGTCCAGTGCCCAGGCACATACAAAGCCGAAGCCCGCCTCCCACGCACATTCTCAGGCAGTGTAGCATTGTTTCTGGTTGAGTGAACATTATCCTGCGAGTTCATACAAAACATTTCTTAACAATCCATTGTTTTTCCCTTGATTATTGTGTGTGACTGCAAATAAGCCACCAGGGGCCCCAAAAGATAGCTCCTAGTGTCAGTCCTTTGGGAAAGAAGTGGTGGAGAGGCGGGATGACAGGCAGTGGTGGTGAGGGCAGGGTGGTGAGAGGCAGTGGTGGTGAGAGGCAGTGGTGGTGAGAGGCAGTGGTGGTGAGACAGGGGATGAGAGGCAGTGGTGATGAGGGCAGTGGTGGGAGAGGCAGTGGTGGTGAGAGGCAGTGGTGGTGAGAGGCATGGTGGTGAGAGACAGTGGGATGAGAGGCAGGGTGGGAGGGCAGTGGTGGTGAGGCAGTGGTGGTGGGGGAGGGTTAAGGGGTGGTGGTGAAAAGGGGTGGGATGAAAGTGGTGGTGATAGGCAGTGGTGGTGAGAGGCAGTGGGATGAGGGCAGTGGTGGTGGGGGGTGGGATGAGAGGCAATGGTGGTGAGAGGCAGGGGATGAGGGCAGTGGTGCTTGTTTGTTGGTTGAGGCAGTGTTAGGGCAGTGGTGAAAAAGGCGTGGGGGTTTAAGAGGCAGTCTTAATGAGAGGAGGGTAGTAAACAAGTTTAAAATGAATAAACGAGAGAAATGAGAGGTAGAATTTTTGGGTAGTTTTGTAACAAACCGTTGTTGTTGTTGCTGCTGCTGCTGTGTTGTTGTTACCAGCCAGCCTGGACAGGAATGATTTCTGTTCACACCTTGAAGCACTGGAAAGAAGGGGGTGGTAGAGGGGGATGGGGGGCAGTGGTGGTGAGAGGCAGTGGTGGTGAGAGGCAGTGGTGGTGAGAGGCAGTGGTGGTGAGACAGTGGATGAGAGGCAGTGGGATGAGAGGCAGTGGGGGAGAGGCAGTGGTGGTGAGAGGCGGGGGATGGGGCAGTGGGGTGAGACAGTGGTGTGAGGGGGTGGGTGGGGGGGGTTTAAGAGGGTTTTAATGGGGGGAGAGGTGAGTAAAAAAGATTAAATGAATAAACGGGGAGAATGAGAGGTAGAAGTTGGTAGTTTTGTCAACAAACCAGTTGTTGTTGTTGTTGCTGCTGTTGTTTTTTTAACAGCCAGCCGGGACGGAATGATTTCGTTCACACCTTGAAGCGACGAAAGAAGTGATCTAATGCATTTAGCAAAAAACCCCTTTTTCTTATACTAAGGGTCTGAAGGAGGAAAGAATAGGAAGATTTTTTCAAGCTGGACCGAGTATGCCCGCCATCATTGAAAGAGACAAAATTTTATTCATTCAGAGTGTATCACGTTTTTTTGTTATTTATATTGTTTATTATGTCAAATTTGATGAATTGTGATAGAAAAAGCCAGAGCTGATATTAGGGCAAATTGAAGCATTTTGTCCTGCCCCCCCCAACAATAAACCCCTCCCCCTCCCCTTTCCCTCTTCCATACACCAAAAGATTTAAAAAAAAAATAAGTGTGATGTTAAATGTTCATTTATACTTATTAGTGCTTTATATTATTTGTTATTCTTTCTGTATGTAAACTATATTTAACTTAAAAAAATTTTTTTTTGTTAATACCTTTATTTGCATAATGCTTTTCACTAGATCAATCTTTCACTTCCTCAAGACTGTTATATAGCAAAATTATATGTTATGCATGAGAATACTAATGATTTCACTAACATTGCCAGGTCACTTATTGATTAGAAGCTTCAATAATTTCCTATTAATGAAGTGTTGTTACACATACAGGCATACTCCAGGTATGCCTTGCTAATATGGCAGGTTAGGTTCCAGACAACATACAGGTATACTACAGGTATACCTTGCTAATATGGCAAGTTAGGTTCCAGACAACATACAGATATACTCCAGGTATACCTTGCTAATATGGCAGGTTAGGTTCCAGACAACCGCTGTAAACCGAATAATGACTTTAAGCAAATCAGTCTTTTTTTTTTTTTTCACTTGCCAGTGCATATAACAGCTTAAAAGCATGTTTACATTTTCATTTAAGTACTACAGTGGACCCCCTAAAATCGGCCTTAATCCGTTCCAGGAGATAGGCCTAAAATCGAACTTTTTATTTTATTTTATTTAAAACTTAATATACAAATACAAAGTGTTTCCATCACCACATACATTAATGCATTAAAAAAAACTTTGAGATACATGGCCATAACAAAAATCCACTCCAACTCATTAATATATAGTACCGATAAAACCTATCGATCACCAAAACAAAAACTCATATATGACTCCTCTGTACCAACATCAAGGTACACAGCTCAACCCGCCTTCTCTTCACCACTCATACCACAAACATACATAACATACGAGCAACCACATCTAACACGTCGAACTTGACATGTAATATATAAATCAACCCAACTATGGATTGCAAGAAAACAGAAAACAATCATCAATACCCAAAGCTCCTATATGAGGGTATGTACCATTGCTACAATACCAAAAGCAAACAATGTTAACTAACATTTGTATCTATAAAAATCCCTTTTCCCAAAAAACAACAAAACAAACCCTCCCAACACCCCACCCCTTTCATCTGCCACCCTATAACAACCAAAACCATAATCATTCTCCACACGCACACACATATATGGCAAAGAAACATAATATATTCTACTCAACAGCACATAAGCACAAGCCTAACACCATATCCAACCTTAAAACATAAGGCCATTGCTAAAATACCAAAAATATATTATACAATAATAATACACGTCCTCCCACTCAAATGAAGCGTCCAAACACACATGACGCTTGACTTTTCATTAACTCTTGGGCTACCTCTCATGTCTATGCCCCATCACGTTTTTAAACAGATTACAAAAACTCATAAAACATAAAGAAAACATGTGGAAGAAATTAATCAACCTGTTTACATTCCATAATGAAAGCTGATCACTAGGTCCACCTATGACCCCCTTGCTTTTACACCCAATACTACATAAGAAACATATAGACAGAAAAGTTCTAAAGCAAAAGACACCTCAGCCTATATCCCACTGATTTACTCCCTCCCCAACCTAACGTCCCTTTCAACTAAACCCCTACCCCTTCATTCCTTCCCTTTCCACTTGTTCCCTAATCCCAACCTATCATTGACACTCCCTCATCCAACCCCTCCTTCATACCCTCTAACCCTATCCCTCCCCTCTTCCCATAACCCATGCACTGTAAGCCTGTGAAAAGGCCCCATAAATGCCCTATCATATAATATCTTATTCCTACACTTAGTCCTATAAAAAGCCGCTCTCAGTGCCCCTAGATGCTCCTTCCCCATGTCCCTGAGACACCAAGAAAAATAAATATAATCCAATACCAAATAAGACAAACTCCTACGTACGCTGTCCGAAAACTGACCCAAGTCCAAACTCAATGCCCGTATAATAATAATACTTTATTGAGACATGGTACAATGATACATGGTAGACAAGAAATATAGTTATTAATGAGATGTACATGCCAAAGCCCCTAATATGCTGTGCATTGCGGGCATTCTTAGGTCTACTTAATTCTAGACTACATGGTAAAAAGTTATGGTTGATAATTTATAAAATAAGTATAATTGCGTATCTAAGTTATAAAGTTTGAATATAAGTTGAACATATCAATTAATTGTAGCAATGCAACTAATTGAGTGAGATAACAATTTAAAACAATTAGTTGCATTGCAGTTCAGTTTAGTGTCATTATAATGTAAATGTTATGGAAATAGTTAGCTTAGTACGTATGTATTATTCATAACAGGTGTTTACATTTAAGTGATTAGTCAGGTTTTTACATTAAGTGATTATTCTACTTTGTTTACAATGTTTGATGTTGAGCACTTAGGTTTGGGTGAGAAGGTGGTTTTTTAGCATCGTTTTGAATTGGGGTAAAGGCAAGGTTTCTTTGGCAATGACAGGTAATGAATTCCAAATTTCCGTGCCTTTTATATGCATTGAGTTTTTACATAGTGTTAGATGGACACGGGGAACATCGAGGAGTGCTCTGTGTCTAGTGTTATGGTCATGTGTCCTGTTAAAATTGGTAAGGAGAAGTTTGAGTGGTGGGTTAATATTTGCATAGAGTGTTCTATGTATGTAATAGGCACAGAAAAGTATGGATGTCTTGTATGGTGAGTAAGTTTAGGTTTTGAATATTGGTGGAGTATGTTGTCTGGAGTGTGAATTTGTTATCATTCTAACTGCTGCCTTTTGTTGTGTTATTAGTGGTCTGAGATGAGTTATTGATGTAGAGCCCATGCGAGATTCCATAGGTGAGGTAGAAAGAAGGACTCGGCAGGCGATGTAACATCCTAATGAAGAGCAGGGTGCCACTAGCAGTTGAGGGACAACACAATATGTGAGAGGCCCAGATTGTTCAACTGCCTCCCAGCATACATAGGGGATTACAACAAGCCCTCTGTCTTTAACAGGCACTGGACAGGCACTAAGTCGTACCGATCAGCGGCTGTGGTTCGTACGTGGACTGCGTGGCCAGCAGTAACAGCCTGGTTGATCAGGCTCTGGTCCAACAGAGGCCTGGTCACAGCCCGGGCCGCGGGGTGACCCTGAATTCTCTCCAGGTAGACTCCAGGTAAATGAGTGAGTGATATAGGTAAGAGGTGGTTGTGGAACATAGTACCGTATCTTGATAGTATTCCACGGTCTTTGAGACTTTTCTTGGAAATTTGTTGATATGTGTCTGAAATATGAGGCCACTGTCAAGATGGATCCCTAAGAATTTTCCTCTGAGTTTTGTGATAGGGGACCTGTTTATCATTGTTATGGTGTGTTTGTAGCTCTGTTCCCAAACTGGATAAAATATGTTTTATCAATATTGAGAGTAAGTTTGTTGGTCATCATCCAGGTACATATTTTCTGCAATTCAGTACGTATTTGCAGTGTTGGCTAGTATGTTGGGCTTTGGTGCGAGATAACGTATGTAGTGTCATCTGCAAAAAGTATGGGTTTGAGTAGTTGAGATGCATTTGGTAGGTCGTTAATGTAAATGAGAAAGAGTAGTGGGCCAAGAACACTTCCTGTGGGACACCTACGGTAATAGTTTGCGGGTGGAGCTAGCTCCATTTGTGTACACATTGGTTTCTGTTGCTAAGGTATGATTTTAGGTAGTTGAGGGAGTGTCCTCTTATACCATAGTGTGATAATTTTAGGTGTAACAGATCATGGTCAACTGTATCAAAAGCTTAACGTAAATCAATTAAGATTCCCACTGGGATTTCTTTTTCTCAAGGGCGTGTAAATTATTTCTAACATGTGTATAATGGCATCATTTGTATTTTTATTAGGCCTGAATCCAAATTGATAGTGGTTGAGTACTTTGTTGGAGGTGAGGTAGGAATATATTTGTCTATGAATTAATTTTTCAAAGATTTTGGAGAGAAGGGGTAAGTTAGATATCGGCCTGTAGTTATTCAGGTCTGTTTGATCTCCTCCTTTATGTATTGGGGTGACCTCCTATTTTGAGTATTGATGGGAAGGTAGAGGATTCAATGGATTTGTTAAAGAGTGTTGCAATAATTGGTGAGAGAACTTGAGAGGCTTTTTTGTATATAAAAGGTGGTAAGTTATTTAGGTCACCTGCTTTGTTTTTAGTGTGTTGATTATAAGTGAAACTTCTATTGGGTTGGTTGGGGCTAGGAATAGTGTGTTCGGATAGGTGCCAGTGAGATAGTCGTTATGTGGAGTATTTGAACTTGGGATTTTGCTTGCCAGCTTTTTACCTATGGTGGAGAAGAAATCATTGAGTTTGTTTGCTGTTTCAATGGGTGGGAGTAGGGTTGATTGTTCTGTTTGTGGATATCTTTTTAGTTCCTAGAATTTCAGATAGGGTTTTCCAGGTCTTTTTTTATATCACCTTTTAAGTTATGTAATCTGTTCTGATAGTACAATTTTTTTGACCTTCTTATCAGACTCGTTAGGTTTGATGAGTAGCGTTTTGTTTGTTCTCTTGTTATTTGACCCATTCTGTACTGTTTTTTATATTGGTGCTTTATATTAATGGATTTGAGTATGCTGGGGTTAGCCAGGGACTATTTAATCTTTTAGTTGTGATTTGTTTAGTTTTTTAGGGCAATGCTTATTATAGAGGTATTGGGTCTTTTAAGAAAATTATTAATACATAAGTCAGTATCTGGGAAGTTGTCTATTTCTATTTGCCAGTCAGTGTTTGTCATAGCTGTTATAAAGTTATTTATGGCTGTCTCATTATGTAGTCTGAAGGTAACTTTAGTAGTCTCTAGTGGTAATTTTCCGAGATTTGTTATGAGAAAGGTTAGGTAGTGGTCTGTGGTATTGTCTGTGATTATGCCTAATTTTAATGGGGATATGGTGTTAGTCCAGATATGGTCTAATAGAGAGGCACAGGTCTCAGAGATTCTCGTAGGTTTTGTTATTGTCGGGAGCAGCAAGCAGTTGCTCATAGTGTTTGTGAATTCAGTTACTTGTGGGTCCTGATCTTGTAGGAGGTTTATATTGAAGTCTCCTGTGAGGATTAAGTGGTCTTGTTCATGTGTGCATCAGTAATCATACTTCCTAATTTTTCACTAAATTGCTGAATGTTTGACTGTGGTAATCTATAGATGTTTATAACTGTGAGAGGTTTTGGTAGGTATTTGGATTTAAACTTAGCTATTATATATTCTCCATGTTCATCTCTTGTGCATGTATTGTTAATACATTCAAGCTGGTCTGAGTATAACATAGCTGTGCCATCTCCTTGTTGGTCTGGCCTACAATTGTGTATGGCTGTGTAACCAGGAATGGCATAGATATCTGTAGTATGAGGCTTTAACCAGGTTTCAGTGAGAGCAATGATGGACATACTGGCCTGTAGTGAGTTTAATAATGCAGTGAGGTCATCAAAATGTTTGCTTAAAGATCTGACATTGTAGTTAAAGATAGTTATGTTATTGTTGGATTTGAGTAGTGTTTTAGCCTGTTCTGCTGTGTAGTAATGACAGTTGTTGTTAGGTTCATGTAAGTCATTTAATAGAAGGTTGGTATCAGGATCACCTACCTCACCTACCTGTCGCAACACCCCCCCCAAACCATTCCCTCACCCCCTGCAATTCACTACAAAAATAGATAACGTGATATGTTGTTTCCATTTCCCCACACCTACTACAAACCCCATCACGTACCAATCCCATGACAAATAATTGTGCTTTAGAAGCCAAACATCCCTGCAAAAACCTATACCCTGTCTCCCTTACTTTTGGTTGCAATTTTAATTTATGAAACCACCTCCATATACCTAACCAATTATACAGAGGATAAACCCCACTCCCCTGCACTACCATCCCCTCCAACCCCAACCTATCCAATCTTTTAACCCTACTTTTACCAGGCTCCCTCATCACCATTAGTCCCTGCAAGATCGCTTCACACAACAAAATGTCTTTCCCCATCCACCATCATCGCACCTCCTTGATAACTAACCCCACCTGTCGACCCCCAACTCCTCCTCCTCTGCAAAAACTCATGCCTCACGAAAACGCTACGCAACCTACACCTCAACGGTATCAACCCTAGACCCCCCCCACCTCTTTTGTGTTTCCACAACCTCCCTGTTTACCCAGTGCCTCCCATTCCCCCATACGAACCGCAAGACATTACACAACAATCTCTTCACATCCACCTCCAAGAGGGGATACACCACCGCCCTAAACCATAATTTACTATACACCAATACATTAACGACTATGACTCTCTGCAATAATGTCACCTCCCCCACTCCCCAACACCTCATCATCCCAATTGCCCCATCTACCCCTGTCGTGGAGTTCACCTCCCTTGCCACCACCGCATCTGCACTAAAAAATATACCACATATTTTAATAATTTCCACACATCTCCAACCTCTTCTCAACCCCAACGTACTGCCACACCAATTTCCAACCTCCAATAAGTTTGACTTTTTTCTGTTGACTCTCATCCCTGTCCCCTTCCCAAACCATTCCACCAACTCGTTCAACATACCCAATTGCCATTCCTTGGTAACTAACACCGTCGTATCGTCAACATAACCAACAATACCACCCACCTCCTCCGGACCCGCAGCTACCTCTCCCAATTCCTTCTCCACCAATCTATAAAATGGATCCTGCAATAGTGCAAAAAGGATCTGTGACAGAAGACAACCCTGCCGCAGACCCTTCTTCATTTCCACCGCTTTTCCAACCTTCCCATTAATCTGCACACTTATCAAAGCTGCATACAGCGTACCCACCCATCGCAGTACCTCTTACCCAAAACCTTGTCTCTCCAAAACTTCCAACAACATGTCTCTATTAACCCTATCATAAGCCCTCTGCCAATCCAAACCTAAGACCCCCCTCCTCACTATTTTCTACAAACTGTTTAATATGCCGATGCCCAGTATGAATACTCCTTCCAGGCACCCCAAATTGTCCCCCATTCAAAATTCCAACCAAACCTCTCTTAATTCTATTTGCCAATATCTTCGCGAATATCTTATAGTCAGCAGTTAACAAAGCTAGACCCCTATAATCGCTTAAACCTACAGGTGAATCTCCCTTCGCCACCAAAACAACCCCAGTTCTCATAGATTCACCCATAAAACCTTCCTCCCGCAACCCATTAAACAACTAAACTAAAACCCCTTTTAAAGCCTCCCAATGAGTCACATACAAATCCCCCGGCAACCCATCTATTCCTGGTGACTTCCCAACCTCAATCTCATCAGAGCCTCCCTCACCTCCTCCTCCAAGATCTCTGCCCCACATTCCTTTCCCTCCTCCACACTCAACAACCTACCTATACCCTGCAATAACTTATCCCTCTCCACCTGATGCACCTCCCCCTTTTGATATTGAACACGAAACCAACCTTCAGCATACCCCTCCATACCCTCCGTCGTTCGCAACACCCTCCCCTCCTGATACCCCTCTACCCCACCTCTACCTTCAGCGATGATATCAACATCTCCCTCCTACGTGTCTGAAAATTCCTTAAGACCACCTTCGACACCTTGTTACCCCACAACACCTGCTCCATTCCACTCCTAACCCTTAAAGCATGAAACCGTTCCTCTTGTAATTCCCTTAACCTACCTCTCAATTCCACGACCTCAGCCCTACCTCTTCCCCCCCAATCCCCTACCTGATAATCCTTCAACAACCCTTCCAAATACCTCTGATACCCATACTTACTCCTACTTTCATTTCTACCAACCCACGCATAAAACTTCCGAATTTCCTCTTTCCCAGTATCCGTCTACCATCTTACGACCCCATGTCGCATCCCCTGCCCCTCCTTCCAAACCCCCACCATATGTCAAACATCTTGATCCCTCCTTCCCTTTCCAACAATCTCGTATTCAATTTCCAATAACTCTTAGAAACACTCACCACCCCTTCCCATCCTCCTTCAAACAAAACACCTCTATGATCGGAAAAGCCCACGTCTACACATTCCACCCTCCTAACATCCACAACTCTTGTCACATATATTCTATCCAGACGTGCTGCGTAATCTTTCCTCACAAAAGTGTACCAACTCACCCCTTCCTCCCACCACATCTACCACTCCCAACACTCCCCTTAATGTCTCTAACATGCACCAAACGTGGCTCCACATCCCTGACCCTAATCACGCTATTCCAATCACCTGCAATGATTGAAACCTGGGGCAATCCTCGGACAGTGTATGCCAACTCATTATTGACAAAATCATCCTTTACCCTCCTATTACTTACGGCTGGCATATACACTCCCAAAAAACTCACCTGCGTTCCACCCCACTCCCCATTTACTCTAACCACTCTTCCTCCCACATCCTCCCATGACTCTAAAGTGAATGGACTTGTCTCACGTATGCCAACCAAACCCCCCCTCCTTAAAAGCCTGTGCATCACAAGCAAAAATCCTATACCCTTTAACCTTAAGTTCATTACCCTTCCTATAATTATGCTCGTGAATGAAAACAACATCTACCTTCCACCTACTCAATGTTACCTCCACCCATTTAAGTTTAACCTCGTTCCTAAGAGTTTTAGTTAGTTTGATATCTTTATTATGCACCCCATACCCATCCTGTGGGCGGTAGTCAAAAGATTACAGAGGTACATAATGGGTCCAGGGACTGGACCTCAAAGTTTGATAGTTAAGGAAGTTACAAAGGTAATGAACTCAGATGGTCACAATCATGACAAGTTACAAAGGTATTTGCAGATTACAGAGGTATATATAGGGTACAGAGACTGGGCCCCAAAGTTTGATAGCTGAACAAGGTACAATGGTAATGAATTCACTAGTTACAAGGTAATGAATCATGTAAGTAAATTTACTTACGTCTGTACATGGTTGCACTCATGAACAAATTTTAAAGCAATGAGCAAGCTATTAGTCTACACCCAGCCACAACTGTAATGAGTTATTGGTGCAAATTTTAATTGTTGGGTCACACACACACACATATACATAAACACATACATATACACACACACACATACATGTATATACATACACACATACACATACAAACATATATACATACACACATATATACATACACACATATATACATACACACACACACATACGTCTCAATGCTTTATTTACAGGGAGCAAAGTCAGGGTATTTTTCCAGAATGGTCTGTAATATACCACTGTGGATAAAATACTTTGACATATCTTGAACATTTCTGAGTGAGTAGTCTCTGAATTCATTAATTTTATCGCACTCCGGTACATAATGACACAGTGTGTGACAATAATCCAACTGGCAAAGTTTACATCTTGTTTGGTCTACATCTGGTGGTGGTGATTTAACCTGCCAAAGATACTTGTAACCCAGCCGGAGGCGGGCGGTAGTGACATCCAAGAGTCTGCTTATTTTGTTGGATGCACCATAGACATGTGGCTCCTCCTGCATGATAGAATGATGATAGATGGACTGACTGGTGTCAATCTCCCTGAGTCTTAAGTCAATAAAATTCAGTTAAAGTTCTTTTCGTATTATTGTTCTCAAACTGCTAACTGACAAGCAAAGATTGTAATCTATCCCCTCTTTGAAAGCATAAAACTTAGCCAATTTATCAGTTCTATCATGCATCTGAAGACCAATGTGAGATGGAATCCACAGCATGTGCACTCTGACTCTACTATCCAGAATCCTACCATACCTGTGCCTGGCTTCTGATACGAGCATGCTACAAGTTATACTTGATGAGTTGAGAGCATTTATGGATGACAGAGAATCAGTTACAATTAGAGAATTAACCTAAGACCATTAACATTTATAGTTACACACCTGAAATGTAAGGCTGAGGTTTTCCCTTGTGCTTTAGTACTCTCTTGTCTAATTTCATGTGTATCTCACCATCCCTCTCCCTTCTACCCCTCCCATCGTCCTTAACTTCCCAAACTCCCCCATAACCCTTCGATTTTGCACTTTTCCCCTGTACCACATCAGCCCACACTTTTTTCCCTGATCTTTGGCCAGCTGTCAACAATTCCTCCGTAGATTCCTCTCCTGGCCTTTTCCTAGACACGCCCTTCTCCTCAATTAAGTCCATCTCCTCTTCCCTATGGACTTCAGCTACCACCACAGATACATTAGCAACAGACACTTCCTGACACTCATTTACCTTCTCTATGGCCCCATGAAAATCCTGCGTAGGACCACCTTGCACCAAGTCTGTCACTTCATCCATTGACAGAGGCTCACCCTGTATGAACACTCTTAGATCTCTCAAAATCTCAGCCTCTTCCTTAGGCAATCCCTGCTGCTCACCATCCGACGCCATACTATGTGTCTGCGATGCTACCGACGGCACCACCTCCTCACCTTCCGCCTCCTTCTCTATTCGTTCCATCTCCGCACTCCTGTCCATCATCCACTCGTGTAACTTCCGTCTGTATAGCTGATGCTTCCTCTGTCCGTTCTCTGACCTCATTACCTGACCTCTCGTTCTGCTGACCACACAAACGACAAGTGTGGGTCTGCCCCACATATGTATAGCCCCTACAAATTTAGTGCTTTCTGTGAATTTGATAATACAGCCTCTCCTCATTCAGCGATGTACTCGTTTACTGACACCTAGGACTTACAATGGGTTCTCTGACAAATATTTATACCTAAATAATGTATATTAGAGCTGATTTTCTCGATTCTGTTAAATTTAAACATATATCTGTGTGTGAAAATCAGCCATTAGGACATATGAAGGAATGGGTTGACGCAACGTCATCTTCACAGAGTAAGTCTTCTCCAGCATACCAGCATAGGGCCCATTACCCCACCGGCCGGCAGTTATGGCATGTACTGTACCATATTTTTGCATTACGCCAGTCACATCACTTTCTCCCGCATCGAACGGGACATTCCTCAAATTGATCCACTTGTAGGTGGCTGACACATCGCGTACACATACCTCCAGGCCTGTCATGACCGTTAATCGTTGATCCTGGAACTTATCCACAATCCTGTGATAAGCTGCTGAGCATGCAAATTTTACAAAGATCCTGCGCGCTCCATTCAGTGCTATCCCATACAATTCAGAATGGTCAACACCCAGCACGTCACGCAGAATCGCTGGCAGGACAACTTCAGCATTATACGGGTACACCGCTCCCTGGAGAACTTCAATTCCGATCATGTTGACCCTCCTCCTGTACCCGTCCGCCATTGTAGGGTAAATAAAGATGCACGACTTGGCCGGCAGAGGTCACCACTAACACCCGCACACAACCAGGGCTGGGCGTGGAATGAAATCGAACTGGCTGATTTCTGAACCCTTATTTCCCATAAGAGTCTACCTGGAGAGAATTCCAGGGGTCAACGCCCCTGCGACCCGGTCTGTGACCAGGCCTCCTGTTGGACCAGAGCCGGATCAACCAGGCTGTTACTGCTGGCCGCACGCAGTCCAACGTACAAACCACAGCCCGGTTGATCAGGTACCAACTTGAGGTGCCTGTCCAGTGCCTGCTTGAAGACAGCCAGGGGTTTGTTGGTAATCCCCCTGATGTATGCTGGGAGGCAGTTGAACAATTTTGGGCCCCTGACACTTATTGTGTTGTCCCTCAACGTGCTAGTGGCACCCCTGCTCTTCATTGGGGGGATGTTACATCGCCTGCCGAGTCTTTTGTTTTCGTAGGGAGTGATTTTTGTGTGCAAGTTTGGTACTAAGCCCTCGAAAATTTTCCATGTGTATATAATAATGTATCTCTCCCGCCTGCATTCTAGAGAGTACAGGTTTAGGAACTTCAAGCGTTCCCAGTAGTTGAGGTGGTTTATCGCACTTATGCGTGTGGTGAAGGTTCTCTGCACATTTTCAAGGTCAGCAATTTCACCCGCCTTGAAAGGTGCAGTTAGTGTGCAGCACTATTCCAGCCTAGATAGAACAAGCGATCTGTTAAGTGTCAACATGGGCTTGGCATCCCTGGTTTTGAAGGTTCTCATTATCCATCCTATCATTTTTCGAGCAGATGCAATTGCTACATTGTTATGGTCCTTGAAGGTGAGATCCTCTGACATGATCACTCCCAGGTCTTTGACATTAGTTTTTCGCTCTATTGTGTGGTTGGAATTAGTTTTGTACTCCAATGAGAGTTTAATTTCTTCCCGTTTTCCGTATCTGAGTAATTGAAATTTCTCATCATTGAACTTCATATTGTTTTCTGCAGCCCATTTAAAGATTTGGCCTGCTCTAAACCCATGCTGTCCTGGGTTGTGCAATTGATGGGACGGGGAGAGAGAAGAGGAAGAGGTATTGATGGGGAGAGAGAAGATGAAGAGGCAGGGACGGGGAGAAAGAAGAGGAAGAGGCAGGGATGGAGAGAGAGAGAAGATGATGAGGCAGGGACGGGGAGAAAGAAGAGGAAGAGGCAGGGATGGGGTGAGAGAAGAGGAAGAGGCAGATGGGTGGTGATCTTGCTTCTTAGAACCCTTTCAAAGATTTTTATGATATGGGACGTTAGCGCAATTGGTCTGTAGTTCTTTGCTATTGCTTTACTGCCCCCTTTGTTGAGCGGGGCTATGTCTGTTGTTTTTAGTAGCTGCGGGACGATCCCAATGTAAATACAATTAATCCGTTCCACCCAAAAATATTCACCAAAAATTAATTTTTTTAAAGAATAAATACAGAAAACAATGAGAAATAAATATAAAGCACTAATTTTAATGGTTAAATGAACAGTTAAATCAGTTTTACCTTTATTGAAGACATGAAAGCGATTGGAAGTTCAGTATTTTTTCACAGTGGCTGTTTTATCATATTCTTGTTGGTGTATGAGAGAGGCAGGAGTTTATTTGGAGGCAGGACAAGATAGTCCTTTAATATGACAATAATATCAACTCTACAGCTTATTTATCTAGCACAATTCATCTAATATGACATAATAACCAATATTAATAACATTTTTTATTTTTTATTAACACATCGGCCGATTCCCACCAAGGCAGGGTGGCCCGAAAAAGAAAAACTTTCATCATCATTCACTCCATCACTGTCTTGCCAGAAGGGTGCTTTACACTACAGTTATAAAACTGCAACATTAACACCCCTCCTTCAGAGTGCCGGCACTGTACTTCCCATCTCCAGAACTCAAGTCCGGCCTGCCGGTTTCCCTGAATCCCTTCATAAATGTTACTTTGCTCACACTCCAACAGCACGTCAAGTATTAAAAACCATATGCCTCCATTCACTCCTATCAAATACGCTCACACATGCTTGCTGGAAGTCCAAGCCCCTCGCACACAAAACTTCCTTTACCCCCTCCCTCCAACCTTTCCTAGGCCGACCCTACCCCGCCTTCCCTCCACTACAGATTTATACACTCTCGAAGTCACTCTGTCTCGTTCCATTCTCTCTACATGTCCAAACCACCTCAACAACCCCTCCTCAGCTCTCTGAACAATCGTTTTGGTAATCCCGCACCTCCTCCTAATTTCCAAACTCCGAATTCTCTGCATTATATTCACACCACACATTGACCTCAGACATGACATCTCCACTGCCTCCAGCCTTCTCCTCGTTGCAACATTCATCACCCATGCTTCACACCCATATAAGAGCGTTGGTATAACTATACTCTCATACATTCCCCTCTTTACTTCCATGGACAAGGTTCTTTGTCTCCACAGACTCCGAAGTGCTCCACTCACCCTTTTCCCCTCATCAATTCTATGATTCACCTCATCCTTCATAGACCCATCCGCCGACATGTCCACTCCCAAATATCTGAATACATTCACCTCCTCCATACTCTCTCCCTCCAATCTGATATCCAATCTTTCGTCACCTATTCCATGGGGAAGTGGAAAAGAATCTTTCCTCCGTAAGCCATGCGTGTCGTATGAGGCGACTAAGATGCCGGGAGCAATGGGCTAGTAACCCCTTCTCCTGTACAAATCTACTAAAAACGAGAAGAAGAAAAACTTTATAAGAAGAATTAATAACATAGAAACATGATATAAACTCTAGAATGAATAAAACATGTCATTACGAATGTAAGGACTGGTGAGTGTTGCTGTTGTTGTTGGGTATAAGGGCCACTGACCATAAGCTGTGGTGGGTGGCAGCAGAAAGCCACCACCACTATTCACACAAACAATGTACAAAATATATAAATAAGAAATATTTTCACTTTAAATTTATAAATAAATATTTACACTTTAATTTATAAATAAGAAATATTCACACTTATATAAATATGAAATATTTACACTTACCTTGGAGGAGATGTTGGCAGAGGGCAGCTCTGGTCTCAGTGTCCCTATATTCCTCAAACAAACAATGGAGGAGTTTAGTTTCGTGTCGTCATTTTTCTATCGATTAATGGCTTAACTTACTTGCTACACTTTATCGCTGGCTGGTGCTATAGCCTTTATTGACTTGTGCTGCTTTAGTACTGTATCATACATATCGTAGAATCACTGAAGAAGGCACATTCTCCCCTCTCTTCCTCCTCCATTTTGGTACTTTGCTACAATTTCTTTCTTCAATTCTATCGTGTTTGTCACTTTCTTTACCAAAGGGCTGCCACTATGAAGTTTCTTTGGGCCCATGGTGGCTTATATCATAGTCACAATCAATAAACAAGCACTAAACACAATGAATTTATTGTGATAAACAAAGCTAGACTGGCTCACGACGCCTACATGCAAGCGCGGGGCAGGCAGACAGGTCTGGTACACGGGCCGATAATCGGGCAAAAATTGGGCCGGAAAAAGCGATCATTTTCGAGCTGGCCGATAATCAGACCGGCCTATTTGCGGGGGTCCACTGTATAATGGAGCTTTCATCATCTGAGCCATCAATGAATCTTATTCTCTTTGATGGTGGAGAGTCTTGCTTTGATGTTGATGACCGTTGAATAATAGGGCTACTTGCTGTCGAAGGTTGGAGTGCCTGTGGCACTTTCTTACTACAGTGGAACCTTGGTACACGAACAGCTCCCTACTCAAACAAAGCTCAGCACTCGACCAAACAAACACGACCTGCCAGAACTTCACTGTAAACTATTTTGTGTTTCTTATGATTTTATGGTGTGTTTTTTATATTTGTATAAATAAGTCACCATGGGGCCTATGAAGATTAGTGATAACAACCAACCAAAAAAAATTGGTTGTAAAGAATCTGTTCGATACTCGAATGGATCGGCACTCGAACAACCTTCTGGAATGAATTACGTTCGAGTACTGATGTTCCACTGTATAAGACAACAATGACGTTTACCTCATTGACTGCCACTTCCTTTTGTGAAGAATTTCTGAAGTATGCTATTCTGTTTGATACTATTTTACTAACTGTAGAACTTCTTTCAAAATTGGTGTCAGTCCTCTCAAAGCCTACCACTACTGTATTAAGTAAGCCAACATAGTGGCCTACATCAGCACTAGCTGCTCCATCTTGCATTTTTATGTTGTGGAGATGGCTTCTTTTCTTAAGCCTCATGAACCAACCTCTGGTGGCTTTAATCTTCTCTTTTATAGCTGCTTCATTTCTCTTAGCCTTCACAGAATTAAGAGAGTTAGGACCTTGCTCTAGATTTGGTCTTGGCTTAAAGGAATGTTGTGGCTGGTTTGATCTTGTATCAAGAACACTTAAACTTTCTCCATATCAGCAATATGGCTGTTTTGCTTTCTTATCACTTTCATATTTACTGTAGTAGCACTTTTTATTTCTTTCAAGAACTTCTCCTGTGAGTTCACCACTGTGCTGTTTGGTGTGCCAAACCTAGTTTACTACCTATCTTGGCATTCCATATGCCTTTCTCATTAAGTCGATTATTTCTAGCTTTTGATTTAATATAAGAGGCTTGTGACTCTTCTTTTCACTAGTATTAAACTTAGGGGAGTTTGTACTGTAATTAATAATTACTGTAATAACATTAACTCAAGTAAAAAGTTTAAAATTTCTGAAAATTGCCAGAATACAACACAGATACGAAGTGCACAAATGCAGCAAACAGACTTAGCGCACGTAACAAAATGGCGCAGGTCAGCTGATGTGTGTGTCACTGTCAACAATAATACACATGAATATAATTGAAAAGCTCCGTATTAGTGAAGCAATCTAAAGAGAAGTACAGACACTCCTCACTTAACCTACCTGTTTAATGACCGCTCAGACTTACTACCAGCTCTCCCACCAGTTTGTAATACGTATATATTTGAGCTGATTTCCTCTTTTCTGTTTATTACAATATACAGTAAACTACTGCATAAACATTTAAAAATAAAGTGGAACCCCGAGTTTCGAACTTAATCCGTTCCAGGAGCTTTTATCTGGAGTTTACCTGGAGAGACTTTTGGGGGTCAACGCCCCTGTGGCTCGGTCTGTGACCAGGCCTCATGGTGGATCAGGGCCTGATCAACCAGGCTGTTACTGCTGGCCGCACGCAGTCCAATGTACGAACCACAGCCTGGCTGGTCAGGTACCGACTTTAGGTGCCTGTCCAGTGCCTGCTTGAAGACAGCCATGGGTCTATTGATAATCCCCCTTATGTATGCTGGAAGGCAGTTGAACAGGCTTGGGCCCCTGACACTTATTGTGTTGTCTCTAAACGTGCTAGTGGCACCCCTGCTTTTCATTGGGGGGATGTTGCACCGTTTGCCGAGTCTTTTGCTTTCGTAGGGAGTGACTCTAGTGTGCAAGTTTGGTACTAATCCCTCTAGGATTTTCCAAATGTATATAATAATGTATCTCTCCCGCCTGCGTTCTAGGGAGTACAGGTTTAGGAACTTAAAGCGTTCCCAGTAATTGAAGTGGTTTATCGCAGTTATGCATGCCGTGAAGGTTCTCTGCACATTTTCTAGGTCAGCAATTTCACCTGCCTTGAAGGGTGCAGTTAATGTGCAGCAATATTCCAGCCTAGATAGAACAAGCGACCTGAAAAGTGTCGTCATGGGCTAGTTCTAAACTTGAAACATTCGAAACTTGAAGCAATATTTCCCATAAGAAATAATGTAAATACAATTAATCTGTTCCAGAAACCCAAAAATATTCACAAAAAATACATTTTAATGAGATTAATTATAGTTTTACATACACACAACAATCATACATAGTACAGTTATTAATAAATAAATACAAACATTTAAATAAACATATAAAATAACATTTTTACTTACCTTTATTGAAGATTGTTGATGGCATCTGGAAGATAGGGAGGAGGAGTGAGGGAGAGAGGGCTTAGTGTTTGGAAGGGGAATCCCCCTCCATAAGGACTTCAGGTAACAAGTCCCTCTCTGGGGTTACTTCCCTTCTTTTTCTTTTAATGCCACTAGGACCAGGTTGGGAGTCACTGGACCCCTGTCTCGATAAATAACTGTCAAGAGTCCTCTGTTTCTGGCGCCTCTTTAAGATGTCCCTTAAATGGGACAGTGTTTTGTCACTGAATATGTTGCAGATATGGCTTGTTTCAGCTTGCTCAGGGTGATATTTTTCAGCAAATGCCTGCACCTTATTCCATATTGCACAAATTTCCTTAATCTCTGAAGAAGGCACCTCATCCACTCCCTCTTCCTCCTCCTGTGAAGTATGTTCCTGAACTCTGGTCTGATGCTGTTCCAGTTCCAGCTCTTCCAGCTCTTCAGTGGTTAGCTCTTCATTGTGGTCATCCACCAATTCTTCCACATCCTCGCCACTCACCTCCAACCCCAGGGACTTGCACAATTCCACAATACCGTCCACAACTGGCAGAGGGTAGTCAGGGTCAGGGTCAGGGTCAGCCTCAAACCCTTCAAAATCCCTCTCTTGGACACAACATGGCCACAATTATCTCCAAGCAGAGTTCAAAGTCCTGGAAGTCACTTCCTTCCAAGCCTTACCTATAAGGCCTATGGAGTTGTAGATATTGAAGTGATTCCTTCAGAACTCTCTTAGGGTCAATTCATTGTCTGAGGTCACTTCAAAGCATTTTTCAAACTGCTTTTGTGTAGAGTTTTTTGAAGTTAGAAATGACCTGCTGGTCCATGGGCTGGAGGAGAGGAGTGGTGTTAGGAGGCAAGAACTTCACTTTTATAAAACTGAAGCCCTTACACAGTAGGTCTACCAAGTTTGGAGAATGTGCAGGACCATTGTCCAGTAACAGGAGGCACTTGAGGTCCAATTTATTTTACATTAGGTATTTTCTTTGAAAATTTGCCTTGTGACCCATGCCTTATGATTTGCTTTCCACAACACACAATAATCTATTCTTGACGACATTGTGTTTCTTGAACACAATAGGATTTTCTGAGTGATACACCAGTAAAGGCTTCACTTTAAAATCTCGACTAGCATTACTACACAACATGAGAGTTAGCCTGTCTTTCATAGGCTTGTGTCCTAGCAGTGCCTTTTCCTCCTGAATAATGTAGGTCCTGTTGGGCATTTTCTTCCAAAACAGGCCTGTTTCGTCACAATTGAACACTTGTTTGGGTTTCAAATTTTCAGTCTTTATGTAGTCCTGAATTTCAGTTATGAATTTTTCAGCCGCACATTTGTCTGAACTGGCAGCCTCACCATGCCTTACCACATTATGTATGCCACTGCGCTTCTTAAATCTGTCAAACCAGCCTCTGCTGGCCTTAAAATCACTAACACTAAAATCAGCACTGGTTCCAGGCATTTTCTTTACAAGATCGGCATGCAACTGCCTTTCCTTTTCACGAATGATTGTCTCCGACACACTATCACCTGCTAACTCTTTATCCTTGATCCACACCAGCAACAACTTCTCAACCTGTTTGATTATTTGTGGTCTATTTTTGGTTAGCATATCAACACCTTTCGCAACATCAGCTTCCTTGATTTGTTCTTTCTTTGCCAGGATAGAAGCGATAGTTGACTTGTTTTTTGCCATATATCCTGGCAAGCTCTGCATTTCGCACACCACTCTCATATTTTTGTACTATTTCCTTCTTCATATCTATGGTGTTTCTCACTTTCTTTACCACAGAGGTACCACTAGGTACTTTCTTTGGACTCATGATAGCTTATTTCACAGTCGCACTTAATGAAAAAGCTCCAGTTAATTGTGAAATATTTGGAAGAGCATGCAGGGTAATGTTCACTGGAGTATAAACAAAGCTAGATTGACTTATAACAATATGGTAAATATTAACTTTTGACAAATAGTAAGACAAATAAAAGGAATTGGGTATATTGCACTATACTAAAGCACTGTACATGGTTGATGTTGTATTGAGAAGTAGATTAACAGGTTTCAGTCAGACCAGTGCATGTGAGGAAGTATACTAGTTCTTGTTCATTTGTTATTTCAAACCTACAACCCGAGTCGTAAAGTTGGCAGAAAATGAGCCGCGTATGGCAACAGCGACGAATGCCACTCACCCAGTAAATTTATTTTTACTCCCATTCGAAGGTTTCTTGTATTTTCCAATAATTTTTTTTTTCAAGTAGTACAGTAGACCATCATTTAACCCTTTGACTGTTGGAGACCCCTTTCTGAAACTGTCATTCTATGTCTGGAAATATTCGAAAAAAAAAAATTATTTTTTCTTATCAAAATGTTAAGATTATTTTTCTGATTGTTTTTATCCTAAAAACAGATTTTTGTCATCAATACTTACCGAGATATGGAGGTGTAAAGTTTGCAGAAAATGAGCCGCGTATGGCAACAGCGGCGAATGCCACTCACTTGATAAATACAGTGGTACCTCGAGTTACGATATTTTTTCGTTCGAGAATGCTGTTCAAGTGCCATTACCAAACAATTTATCCCCATAAGAAATAATGTAAAATAGACTAGTCCTTTTACACCCCCAAAAATATACTTACAAAAGCATTTAAAAAAATAAACTTACATAAAAGGGCGATTTTGGGGACCATCGTAACTCGAGGTACCACTGTATTTGTTTACTTCCATTCGTAGATTTCTTGTTTCTTTCACTATTTTCTCTTTTTACCTAACTTATGTGGCCTGTGAGACCAAGGTAAGGTGCAATGTATATATATACATTCGTTGTATGCAACACAATAATAGCATAAACATTAGTATCTTTATATTGTTTACAAAACTTGTTTACACAAACCAACAATACAAAAAATCTTTATTATTATTGTTCTATAATATATATACAAATGAACAGTCACTGGACATGTTCATAGACGTTCTGCAGCTTGTGGAACTCTGTGAAACATGGTTCCATGCTCAGTGGTGTTTTACATTCCTCACACATAAAACGAGTGTCTCTGCATTTTTGTGGGTGTTTTTTTGTATATGCACAGACAAAACATCTCTTCTGAGCAGTTTTCTTCAAAGTACAGTGGTACCTCGACTTACGATATTAATCCGTCAGAGAGGGCATATCTTAAGGCGAAACAATCGTTACTCGAATCAATTTTCCCCATAAGAAATAATGGAAATAAATTTAATCCGTCCTAGACTTCAAAAGTAGTTAAATAAAATATTTTTAGAACTTTTGACATTAAAAATACACAATTTAATGAAGAATACCTAAATACACATGTAAATATTGTACAATAACATGTCACTTACATTTATTGAAGAGTTGTTGATGTGTGGAGGACGGGAGGAGGGGAGAAGGTGGAGTAGTATGCTAGTGTTTGGAAGGGGAATCCCCTTCCATTAACACTGCAGGTACCAAGTTCTTTTCTGGGGTTACTTCCCTTTTTCTTTTAATGCCACTAGGACCAGCTTGAGAGTCACTGGACCTCTTTCTAACAATAAATTTGTCCAGGGAGCTCTGTGTCTGGCGATTCTTTAAAACATCCCTGAAGTGAGACACCACAGTGTCATTGTACAGGTTGCCAGCACGGCCTGCAACAGCATGGTTAGGGTGATATTCATCCATAAATGCTTGCACCTTGCTCCACATTCCACAAATCTCTCTAATCACTTAAGAAGGCAATTTCTTCCATCTCTGTTCCACCTCCTCCTCCTCTGAACCATTGTCCTGACCTCTGGTCTCTTGTTCCAGTTGCTGTTGAAGCTCTTGCAGATCTTCAGTGGTTAGCTCTTCCTTGTGCTCCTCCACCAACTGTTCCACATCCTCACCACTCACCTCTAACCCCATAGACTTGCCCAATTCCACAATTTCTTCCAGCTCAGGCTCAGGCTCAGGGTTCTGAGGCTCAGCCCCAAAACCTTCAAAATCCCTCTCTAGGACACAGTCTGGCCACAATTTTCTCCAGGCAGAGTTCAAAGTCCTGGTAGTCACTCCCTCCCAAGCCTTACCTATAAGGTTTACACAATGCAGCATATGGATAATATTTTTCTATTATCTCCTTCTTCAGTTCTATCGTACATGTATTTCTGTTCCTCTTTGCCACAGGCTTACCACTAGGATCTTTCCTTGGACCCATGGTAGCTTATTTAGCAGTTGCAAGCACTAAAAACAGTGGAATAATGACAATATACTGGTATGAATGCGTGGGTGTGGGTGGGTGGTCGCTCTCGCTTGTAAACAATAGCACACTGACGCTCCCTGGAGTGCGCGCTCAGCTGGGCGCCACGCGGACACGTCCGGTACGAATGTCGTTACACGAAGCAAACATCGTTACTCGCAATCATTTTTTTTATGTTATAAATATCGTTACTCGAAAATAACGTAAGATGACAGCATCGTAACACGAGGTATGACTGTAGTAGCAGGCAGTTGTGTTAGGTAGTTATCCTAGGATGATGGTCGTCTGGGTCTTCATTCCTTCCTTCCTACATTCCTTCTTACCTACCTTCCTTCCTTCCTTCCTACCTACCTACCTACCTACCTACCTACCTACCTACCTACCTACCTACCTACCTACCTACCTACCTACCTACCTACCTTCCTTACTTTCATCTCGTCCTTCCTCTCTTCCTTCTGGTTTCTATATATACACACACAGTCACTGGACACGTGCTATAAGCTTCTGGAAGCTGGTTGTTGTGTCTGGGTCATCATTCCGACCTTCCTTCCTTCCTACATTCCTTCTAACATTCCTTCCTACATTCCTTCTAACCTTCCTTCCTACATTCCTTCCTTCCTTTCATCTCGTCCTTCCTTTCTTCCTTCCTTCTGGTTTCTATATATATGCATATATAATCACTGGACACTTCATAGAATTGCTATTAGCTTCTGGAAGCTGGTTGTTGTTTCTGGGTCGTCATTCCTTCCTTCCTGCCTTCCTTCCTGCCTTCCTTCCTGCCTTCCTTCCTGCCTTCCTTCCTGCCTTCCTTCCTACCTTCCTTCCTACATACCTTCCTTCCAGCCTTCCTTCCTACATGCCTTCCTACATGCCTTCCTACATTCCTTCCTTCCTACATTTCTACCTACCTACCTTCATTCCTTTCATACCGTCCTTCCTTCTTTTCATCTCCTTCCTTCCTTCCTTCCTTCCTTCTGGTTTCTATATATATGCATATATAGTCACTGGACACTTCATAGAACTGATAATAGCTTCTGGAAGCTGGTTGTTGTGAGTGTGTGGACTTATAAATATGCTGAGTCAGGGTGCGGCTGCTGTCAAAATGACATATTATACCACCACTCGCCACCCTCACTGCCTTGTCAACACCCATGGGGGTCCCATGCTCTGCTTCCTCAGAGTCCTTCCTACCTACTTATGTACATACTTACATACCTACTTACATACCTACTTACATACCTACTTACATACCTACTTGCTTACCTACTTGCTTACCTACTTGCCTACCTACTTACTTACCTATCTACTTACCTACCAACCTATTGCTATTGTTCTATGATATATATACACATATATAATGACTGGACACTTTCCATCAACTTCACTTAGCACTTGAAGCTGTGTGTGTGTGTGGACATCTAAATTTGCTGAGTCAGGGTAAGGCAGCTGTCAAAATGACATATTATACCATTACTCACCACCCTCACTGCTGTCAACCTGTCAACACAAAAGGGGTTGCATGTCTTCTTCCCCACAACCTCCTTCCTAGCTTCCTTTCTTACTTCATTCCTTCCTTCCTTTCTTACTTATTTCCTTCCTTCCTTCCTCTCATCTCTTCCTTCCTTCCTCTCATCTCTTCCTTCCTTCCTCTCATCTCTTCCTTCCTTCCTCTCATCTCTTCCTTCCTTCCTCTCATCTCTTCCTTCCTTCCTCTCATCTCTTCCTTCCTGCCTTCCTTTCTTCCTTCCTGCCTTCCTTTCTTCCTTCATTCATTCCTTCCTTTTTTTCTTCCTTTCTTACTTCTTTTGTTCCTTCCTTCCTCTCATCTCTCCTTCCTTTCTTTCTTACTTCTTTTGTTCCTTCCTTCCTCTCATCTCTCCTTCCTTCCTTTCCTCCTTCTTTCCTTCCTTCCTCTCATCTCTTCTTTCCTTCCTTCCTTTCATCCCTTCTTTCCTTCCTTCCTTTCATCTCTTCTTTCCTTCCTTCCTTTCATCTCTTCTTTCCTTCCTTCCTCTCATCTCTTCCTTCCTTCCTTACTTTCTTTCTTTCTTCCTTCCTTCCTTCTGGTATCCTGGGCATTGCTTTCGGTCACAAACTCCTCAAAACCATGAAATTCATCTTCAGAGACACTTCCATCTGTGTTAGAGCTATCACTGAGGAAGAGAAGAGTCCCAGATTCGCCGGGGAGTCAGATATTCTTACCGCTAGGGATGCTGAACATGGACTACTGAAATGGCTTTCCCACAATGCACCACTGGCTGCCCAATTTTTTTTATACTGCGCACACTGACCACACAGACCCATTCTCTCACATGTGGGCCTACAAGCTTTCTCCCACTTGATTTGAGGCGCTAGAATTTAGGCGTATAAATACGTTCAAAACATTGGCTCGTAAGACGTATATATACGACCGAAACAGTCAAAGGGTTACCATGAGTTTATATGGCATGATTCGGGTATAGCACAATTGAAGAATTGCGGCACAATTTTATGTATCACTTAGTAAAATTAATTTAACACGGTTTGCGGGAGGGGAATCTGTGCATGGGGATCTACAACATTAAATCACCTTAGACCACTCATAACCCAGCAAAAGGCTGCAGTCAGAATGATAACAAATTCCTACTCTAGACAGCATACTCCACCAATATTCAAAAGCCTAAAACTACTCACCATAAAGAACATTCACACTTATAATTGTGCCTACTACTTACATAGAACTCTACATTCTAATATAAACCCTCCACTCAAAATTCTCCTCACCAACCTTAATAGGACCCATGACCATAACACAAGAAACAGATCACATTTTGATGTAGCCCGCGTCCATAGCAACCTATGTAAAAATTCAATGCACATAAAGGGCCCCAGATTCTGGAACTCATTACCAGAAAATACAAAAATAACCTTGTCTGAGAATCATTTTAAGACTCTACTCAAAAACCACCTACTCACCCTTGCCTAAATACTCATACTCAAAAAATACTCATTGTTATTTCTCCTATAAGATAATTCCATTTTTATTATTATTATTATGTACGATAATATTACTTTAAAAAATGCTCAGTATTTTTTTCCTATAAGATAATCTCAATTTGTACTATTATAACATTGTAATATTACCACCTACTCACCATAAACTAAATACGCATTCTGTAAATTACTTTAAAAAAAGATACTCAATGTCATTTTCCCAAAAATAATTTCAATTTTTACTATTAACTACCATCCTACTAAACACTTGCTGCAATGTAGTGTCACCATATTATAATTTGCCAAATGAAATATCATCATATTGTTATCTGCCCAATGTTTAAGCAAATCAAATTCCTATCAATCTATCAAATATTATGTGCATAGTCCATAAGTTTTTAGATTAAGCTGCCCGTTATGCCCTGGCATGTCAGTGGCTCTCCTTGCACTTCTATGTAAATCTCTATGTAAAATTGCAATGAAATAAAAATTATTATTATTATTATTATTATTAATAACAACCCTACCAGGCAGACTGTTCCACTCATCAACTACCCTATTTCCAAACCAATACTTTCCTATATCCTTTCTAAATCTAAACTTATCTAATTTGAATCCATTATTGCGGGTTCTCTCTTGGAGAGATATCCTCAAGACCTTATTTATATCCCCTTTGTTAATACCTATTTTCCACTTGTATACCTCGATCATGTCTCCCCTCATTCTTCGTCTTACAAGTGAATGTAATTTTAGGGTCTTCAATCTTTCTTCATACGGAAGATTTCTAATGATATGTATTAATTTAGTCATTCTACGCTGAATGTTTTCTAACGAATTAATATCCATTCTGTAATGTGGTGACCAGAACTGAGCTGCGTAATCTAGGTGAGGCCTTACTAACGATGTATAAAGCTGTAATATAACCTCTGGACTTTTGTTACTTACACTTCTTGATATAAATCCCAGTAATCTGTTTGCCTTATTGCGTACGCTTAGGCATTGCTGTCTTGGTTTAAGGTTGCTGCTTACCATAACCCCCAAGTTCTTTTCGCAATCTGTATGGCTAAGTTCTACGTTATTTAACTTATAAGTGCTTGGGTTATGGACACTCCCAAGCTTCAGAACCTTGCATTTATCTACATTGAACTGCATCTGCCACTTTTCTGACCAGGAATTGAGTCTGTCTAAATCCTCCTGAAGTTTGAATCAATTATCCTACCTATCTTCATGTCATCGGCGAATTTGCTCATATCACTAGTAATTCCCTCATTAAGGTCATTGATATATATTATAAACAACAATGGGCCTAAGACTTATCCCTGTGGTAAGTGTGCACAACATAAAATAAATCCTGCAGCATGCTGTGCATAATGAGAAAAAAACTGCTACCATATTTTTGGATTGAAACAGCGACTTTGCGGTGTTTTTTCGTAGGTTTTTTACAGTTGTATTCGCGGTTTCTTGGTCTCATTTGATAGAATGGAAGATATACAATAGAGATGATTTTGATTGGTTTTAGTACTGAAAATGTTTTTAAACTGAGCTCAAAGTAGTGGAAATGTTCGATTTTTGCCGATGTTCGAGAGTAAACAAATGACGTCATGCGTCCAATACATGTCAGCTGGTAGGTCTAATGTGCGTTCACAAATGCGCTGATATTATTTATACAATTATTAAAATATTGCATAACAGTAAATATTCTATTTTTTGGTGTGAATAAGAATTCATTGTGTGAATAAAAAATGAAATTCATTTGTAAAGCCTGGAAATGTAACTAATAAACATAGGAAATGTTATTTTAGTGCCAGGAATGCCTGCATTGTTTATTCTGGACCCTATTTTGAAATTGGAATATTTTTGAACTTTGTATGAAATTGGCCAAATTACCAATTTCTGATCACTTTATTGGGTAGTTGAAACAGTTGACTGGGAAATTTCTTGCGCTCAATCGATAAAATAGAAGTAATACTAGCGAAATAGCTAAGAATTTGGTCGACTGGAATAATGTAATTAGCCTAAAATGGGAGTCAAAGTGGGCAAAATCGCCTATGCATAAACATCGCTGATGCAACAAAATTCGTGAGAGCTTAATTTTGTCAATTTTTCATCAAATTTCATACTTTTTGTTTTATTACCTTCAGAAAAAGATTCTCTACCATTTCATAAGAAAAAGTAACAATTTTTTTTTTAAATTCTTGGACCCCGTGGACAAGTTTCTGATCGGGGGTCTGGACCCTGAAAGGGTTAATGTTTATAACTGGGATTATGGAAATGGAACTCATGTACAGTAGGGCCCCGCTTTTCGGCGTTTCGCCTTTCGGCGTTCTGTTCATACGGCGAGTTCAAATTATGACCAAAACTTTTGTATTCAGCGAGCGGTCTTTCAGATACGGCGCACGCCACCCGGTTTGTTTACATTTTCCGTGAGCACATCTCTCTATTATGTAATAATCACTCTTGGGCACATTAAATGTCCAATTTTACGTCAATATAGACATTTTTATTAATCCATCTATGATATTTTCTTCAAAATTATATAAGAAACACATTACATAGCATATAAACATGCTGTTTATATGCTATGTAGGTGTGGTTGCCGGGCGGAGGGAAAACATTACGTAATACTAATAATAATCACTCTTGGGCACATTAAATGTCTTATTTTACGTTAATATAGACATTTTCATTAATTCATCTATGATATTTTCTTCAAAATTATTTAAAAAACACGTTACATAGCATACAAACATAATACATACACCCACAGGATAAAAATTGACAAATATGATATTTGTTTACCAAGCGACTTAGTAGGTGTCGGAAGAATTAAGTTTTCTCTAGTCATACACTGAGGGATAACTGTAGAAAAATATTCCTTTCATATTCCTTCACTCTATATTTAGCTATTCACTACCCTTGTGGGTTTAGCACTTCTTTTTTATTATGATAATGATAATACTACTATCATTAACTCTAAAAATAGTTTGTTGCATGAGAATGGGAGTGTTGCTGTTTGTTTATTTTGTACTAATTTGTACAACTTGTACACAATGTAAGAGTATTTGTATTGTGAGGTAATTATTATTATTTGTGAGGTAATTATTATTATTATTTTTAGGTAAAAGTTTCACAAACTCTTACAAACGTATGTGAATGAACTAAAAGTGGACACGTATTAATCGCATTCATTTCGCCTGACCGAGTGATCGCCCACTACCTGTTCAGTTTGTTTTATTACCTTGTCTGAACTCCGTATCTCGTTCTCTCTCTCGTTTACTCTTTCGTTAACTAGTTGGCTCTCATTGACTATGGCGTCTAAGCTTAGTTGTGAAATGATTAAACTCAGTGAACTGACTTTTTTGGGTTATCCTAGGTTATCTACGCATATTCTGCTATGTATGATAATCTATGTAACTGTATTTGTGTATACCTGAATAAACTTACTAACAAGGTATATGTTGATCGCTGAGATAGCCACCAAATACAGTTACATATAGCAGCACATGTGTAGAGAACCCAGGATAACCCAAGAGTATCAGCTAACATTCTTGCTCTGACTTTTTTGAGTTATCCTGGGTTCTCTACACATATGCTGCTATGTATGATGATCTATGTAACTGTATTTGTGTATACCTGAATACACTTACTTACTTACTTGCTAGGAGCTAATGCTGCTGGGGATTGCAATGCACAGCATATTAGGGGCTTTTGGCATGTACATCTCATTAAGAACTATATCTTGTCTACCATGTATCATTGTACCATGTCTCAATTAAATTATTAAAACCTATGATAATTTATCACTCAGAGAATTCTAGGGCCCTAAAGACCTATGCAAATGGTAGCCTCCCTGTTTATTATAAATCAAATTCGAAAGTTTGGATGACTACTGATCTTTTCTTAAATTGGTTCACAGACTATTTTAAGCCTACAGTTGAGGCTTACTGCAAGGAAAAGAAAATTCCTTTTAATGTTTTACTTGTTTTAGAAAATACCCTGCCACTCACCTCTCACACATCAATGTTAATACTTTAAGGTAAGTAATAAGTGTACTCTGTGTGTATCTTACTTTTTATTGTGTTTTTTAAAGCCTAGTGCTATTGCTAACTTAATATAAGTTAGTGTAAGCTTGTTGTCTGGCATTTATATGCATTTAGAAGTGGAAAAAAATGGAGTTCTGCTTTTCGGCGATGTCTGCTTTAAGGCACTAGCCTGGAACCTAACCTGCCGTATAAGTGGGGCCCTACTGTACTCTTGTGTTTAGCACTATCTGTGCTTAGATCTCATTGGCAATTTTCTTTTTAAACCTATATTTTACTTGTATATTTTTGTTTTGTTGTACAGTCTCTCCTCAATGATGGATTTCCATTCCTATGACCACGTCACTAAACAAATTCGTTCCTAAGTGAGGAGCATACTATAATGGTAGTGGGTTTGTGTCAACTATCTTTGATATTGTATTTAATGTCATCTTTGCACCATTTACAATATTTCTGGTATATTTTTAAATATTTATACAATAGTGTACTGTATATTGTAATAAATAGAATCAAGGAAATAAGCTCTAATATACATTATTTAGGTATGCATACTGGTCAGAGAGCCCATTGTAAGTCCAAGGCACCAGTAAACGAGTACATTACTAAGTGAGGAGAGGCTGTATTTGCTAAATGATTGTACAGTCATTTAGTAGCTTGTGTCCTTGGCTCTTTCCTTTTTTTTATAGAGTATCATTTTGTATTAACTTTTTGCATCCACTTATCTATAATTTTTCTTTGTCCACTTTGTATTTACCATAAGTTTCAGAATACAGTGGTCCCTCGGTTTTCGTGCATCTCCAAACTCGAACATTTATGTAAGTGTATTTTCGTAAGTGCTGTTGCAAGTGTATTTTTTGGGGTCTGAAATAGACTAACCTACGTGACATTATTTCTTAAGGAAGTAAATTCGTTCGGTAATGGCACTTGAGCAGCATTCTGGAACGAATTTTCTGCGAAAACCGAGGGACCACTGTATATTTGTTAACTGTGGAATTTTTGTGGCATTATTTTTGTCTAAACTACTGTATTTGTATTTCATATCATTTGTATTTCCAGTATTTTCATACTAATTTTATTTTCAGTAAAAGTAAGACAAGGATGTGTGAAGTTACCATGGTTGTTTAACATACTTATAGATAGGGTTGTAAAGCAGTGAATACCAGTGTGTTGGGGAGAACCGTGAGATTGAAAGATAGTGAATCTGGTTTAGAGTGGATTTTGTCACAGCTATTTTGCCAATGACATTGTTCTTTTGGGAGATTCGGAAAAGAAGTTGCAAAGGTTGGTAAACAAATTTGGGAGGGTATGTAAAACTAGAAAATTAAATATAAACATGGGAAAGATTATTAATGAGAGATTGGAGGGAGGGAGTATGGAGGAAAATGTGTTCAGATATTTGGGAGGTGGACTTGTCAGCAGATGGCTTTATGAGAGATGAGGTGAGCCATAGAATTGATAAAGTGAAAAAGGTGGGTGGTGTATTGAGGCATCTGTGGAGATGAAGAACCTTATTCATGGGAACAAAAACGAAAATGTACCATGGTATAGTGTTGTCTGGGTGTGAAGCATGAGTTTTGAATGTTGCAGTGAGGAGGAGGCTGGAGGCAGTAGAGATGTCATGTTGAGGGCAATGTGTGGTGTGAATATTATGGTGCAGATAATTCAAAGTTTGGAGACTAGGAAGAAGTGAAGGCTGAGTAGGGGATGTTAATGTGGCTTGGACATTTAGAGAGGATAGAGAAAAATAGGATGACTAGGAGGGTGTAAAAATCTGGGGTAGAGGGGAGGAGTAGATGTCATTCTAGGAAAGGCTGGAGGGAGGGGGTAAAAGAAGCTTTTAGTATTAGGGGCTTGGACATCCACCAGGCTCGTGTGAGCATGTTAGATAGGAGTGAGTAGAGGCAAGTGGTTTTTATGATTTGACATGCAGTAGGTTGGTAGACAGCAACCACCCAGGGAGGTACTACCGTCCTGCCAGGTGACTGTGAAACAGAAACCTGAAACTGTTTTACATGATGGTAGGATTGCTGGTCTCTTTTTTCTGTCTCATAAACACGCTGGATAACAGGTATATCTAGCTACTTCTACTTACACTTTAGGTCACACTACACTGGCATACACATGCATATATATACATACACACATCTAGGTTTTTTTTCTTTTTCTTAATAGCTCTTGTTCTTTTTATTTTCTCTATTGTCCATGGGGAAGTGGAAAAGAATCTTTCCTCCGTAAGCCATGCGTGTCGATGAGGCGACTAAGATGCCGGGAGCAATGGGCTAGTAACCCCTTCTCCTGTACAAATCTACTAAAAACGAGAAGAAGAAAAACTTTATAAAATTGGGTTGTCTGAATGTGCGTGGATGTAGTGCGGATGATAAGAAAGAGATGATTGCCGATGTTATGAATGAAAAGAAGTTGGATGTCCTGGCCCTAAGCGAAACAAAGCTGAAGGGGGTAGGCGAGTTTCAGTGGGGAGAAATAAATGGGATTAAGTCAGGAGTATCTGAGAGAGTTAGAGCTAAGGAAGGGGTAGCAATAATGTTGAAGGATCAGTTATGGAAGGAAAAGAGGGAATATAAATGTGTAAATTCAAGGATTATGTGGATTAAAATAAGGGTCGGATGCGAAAAGTGGGTCATAATAAGCGTGTATGCACCTGGAGAAGAGAGGAGTGTAGAGGAGAGAGATTTTGGGAGATGTTAGCGAATGTATAGGAACTTTTGAACCAAATGAGAGAGTAATTGTGGTAGGGGACCTAAATGCTAAAGTGGGAGAAACATGCAGAGAGGGTGTAGTAGGTAAGTTTGGGGTGCCTGGTGTAAATGATAATGGGAGCCCTTTGATTGAACTTTGTATAGAAAGGGGTTTAGTTATAGGTAATACATATTTTAAGAAAAAGAGGATAAATAAGTATACAAGATATGATGTAGGGCGTAATGACAGTAGTTTGTTGGACTATGTATTGGTAGATAAAAGACTGTTGAGTAGACTTCAGGATGTACATGTTTATAGAGGGGCTACAGATATATCAGATCACTTTTAGTTATAGCTACAGTGGGAGTAAAAGGTAGATGGGATACAAGGAAAATAGAATCAGTAAGTAAAAGAGAGGTGAAGGTATATAAACTAAAAGAGGAGGCAGTTAGGGTAAGATATAAACAACTATTGGAGGATAGATGGGCTAGTGAGAGTGTAGGCAATGGGGTCGAAAATGTATGGGGTAGATTTAAAAATGTAGTGTTAGAGTGTTCAGCAGAAGTTTGTGGTTACAGGCGAGTGGGTGCGGGAGGGAAGAGGAGCGATTGGTGGAATGATGATGTAAAGAGAGTAGTAAGGGAGAAAAGTTAGCATATGAGAGGTTTTACAAAGTAGAAGTAATGCAAGGAGGGAAGAGTATATGGAGAGAAAAAGAGAAGTTAAAAGAGTGGTGAAGCAATGTAAAAAGAGAGCAGATGAGAGAGTGGGTGAGATGTTATCAGCAAATTTTGTTGAAAATAAGAAAAAGTTTTGGAATGAGATTAATAAGTTGAGAAGCCTAGAGAACAAATGGATTTGACAGTTAAAAATAGGAGAGGAGAGTTATTAAATGGGAGTTAGAGGTATCGGAAGATGGAGAGAATATTTTGAGGATTTGTTAAATGTTGATGAAGACAGGAAGCTGTGATTTCGTGTGTAGGGCAAGGAGGAATAACATCTTGTAGGAGTGTGGAAGAGCCAGTTGTGGGTGTAGGGGAAGTTCGTGAGGCAGTGGGTAGAATGAAAGGGGTAAGGCAGCTGGGATTGATGGGATAAAGATAGAAATGTTAAAAGCAGGTGGGGATATAATTTTGGAGTGGTTGGTGCTATTATTTAATAAATGTATGGAAGAGGGTAAGGTACCTAGGGATTGGCAGAGAGCGTGTATTGTTCCTTTGTATAAAGGCAAAGGGGACAAAAGAGAGTGCAAAAATTATAGGGAATAAGTCTGTTGAGTGTACCTGGTAAAGTGTATGGTAGAGTTATTATTGAAAGAATTAAGAGTAAAACAGAAAGCAGGATAGCAGATGAACAAGGGGCTTTAGGAAAGGTAGGGTGTGTAGACCAAGTGTTTACAGTGAAACATATAGGTGAACAGTATTTGGATAAGGGTAAAGATGTTTTTGTGGCATTTATGGATTTGGAAAAGGCGTATGATAGGGTAGATAGGGGGCAATGTGGCAGATGTTGCAGGTGTATGGAATAGGAGGAAGGTTACTGAAAGCAGTGAAGAGTTTTTATGAGGATAGTGAGGCTCAGGTTAGAGTGTGTAGGAGGGAAGGGGACTATTTCCCAGTAAAGTGGGCCTTAGACAAGGATGTGTGATGTCACCGTGGTTGTTCAATATATTTATAGACGGGGTTGTAAGAGAAGTGAATGCGAGGGTCTTGGCAAGAGGTGTTGGGCTAAAAGATAAAGAAGCAAATACAAAGTGGGAGTTGTCACAGTTGCTTTTTGCTGATGACACTGTTTTTGGGAGATTCTGAAGAGAAGCTGCAGAGGTTGGTGGATGAATTTGGTAGGGTGTGTAAAAGAAGAAAATTGAAAGTGAATATAGGAAAGAGTAAGGTGATGAGGATAACAAAAAGAATAGGTGACGAAAGATTTGATATCAGATTGGAGGGAGAGAGTATGGAGGAGGTTAATGTATTCAGATATTTGGGAGTGGACATGTCGGCGGATGGGTCTATGAAGGATGAGGTGAATCATAGAATTGATGATGGGAAAAGGGTGAGTGGAGCACTTGGAGTCTGTGGAGACAAAGAACCTTGTCCATGGAAGTAAAGAGGGAATGTGAGAGTATAGTTATACCAACGCTCTTATATGGGTGTGAAGCATGGGTGATGAATGTTGCAACGAGGAGAAGGCTGGAGGCAGTGGAGATGTCATGTCTGAGGTCAATGTGTGGTGTGAATATAATGCAGAGAATTCGGAGTTTGGAAATTAGGAGGAGGTGCGGGATTACAAAACGATTGTCCAGAGAGCTGAGGAGGGGTTGTTGAGGTGGTTTGGACATGTAGAGAGAATGGAACGACACAGAGTGACTTCGAGGTGTATAAATCTGTAGTGGAGGGAAGGCGGGGTAGGGGTCGGCCTAGGAAAGGTTGGAGGAGGGTAAAGGAAGTTTTGTGTCGAGGGCTTGGACTTCCAGCAAGCATGTGTGAGCGTATTTGATAGGAGTGAATGGAGGCATATGGTTTTTAATACTTGACGTGCTGTTGGAGTGTGAGCAAGTAACATTTATGAAGGGGTTCAGGAAACCGGCAGGCGGACTTGAGTTCTGGAGATGGGAAGTACAGTGCCGGCACTCTGAAGGAGGGGTGTTAATGTTGCAGTTTTATAACTGTAGTGTAAAGCACCCTTCTGGCAAGACAGTGATGGAGTGAATGATGATGAAAGTTTTTCTTTTTCGGGCCACCCTGCCTTGGTGGGAATCGGCCGATGTGTTAATAAATAAAAAAAACATGCAGTTGGAGTGTGAGCAAGGTGACATTTATGTAAGGATTCAGGGAAACTGGTTAGCTAGACTTGAATCCTTGGAGGTGGGAGGTACAGTGCCTGCACTCTGAAGGAGGGGTGGGGATATTGTAGTTTGGAGGTGCATTTGAGCTGTAGTGTTGGCACACCTCTGGCAAGATGGTGATTTAGTCCAGTAACATTTGGAATGAGACCTTGATGGATATGGGTATCCTATGTAGTAGACTCTTTTAATAACTCCGTGGACTTTTATATGTCCCTTGCTCTATATGTTAGATGCATTCCATTGCCAGTAGAAATTCATTCTCAATTATAGGGCTTGGACCCTTCTCAGCATCCTCTCTTACAGTTGAATAAACAGCTTATTAGCAGAAAATCTGATAGCATAAACATGTAATATATAAGCAATTACTTGTAGAAATTGAGTTATTCATAATAGCAAATTTTACAAACATGAAGGTTACTCAAATAAATTCATTAGGTGAACCAAAAGTAAAGTACAAAGTTACATATATGTTACATTCAGTATGTGTGTTAATTCAAGGGATTTCCTAGTTGCATTTTAGATAGTTTGGAACATGAAAGCTTTAAAAAGTATAATAAGGCATTCGACATGATTAACCAGGAAGTATTCCAGATAAAAAATGAGGCAAATTTTGTGTTAAAAACAGGTGTAAGTGTTAGGATTAGATTACATCCCAGGCAGAGTGGTGATTATTTACAAACAACTTGACACTAAAAATGAGAGAAACACAATACAAATCACTTTGCAGTCATGCATGACTGAGCAAAACAAACATGCAGTCCCTCTCCCAAGGTATATTCCTTTGTAAACATGAAATGATTACAATCAAATAATTCTTATTTTCTTAGGTTTAGTAATGATATTTTGGGTTTTATACTCATTCTTTTGGCAGTACTGTTTTCAAAAGCACTTGCCAAAGTGTTTTAAGTTACAATACTAGCTGGAGGCAATTAATAAGCTTTTTTCTTTGAGTGAACACTGTTCATTTGTATTAAGCATCACAAAAATACTGCAGCTTACTCATTATAAAACAAAAAAAGTGTAGGTAAATGTTTTTAAAAATATATAAATAATATTATTTTAATTATTTTTTTTATGGAAATATAAGAATGTGTAGCAAAAGGCAGTATTAGAATCATGGAGAACACCAGCATGATTTCTGTTAACCTCCTGGTTCTTCACAGCAAAAATGAGGAAAACTGGGTATCTAAAGTTGTTTATTAAAACACTAGTAAGAATAAGTTTTACTGTTTTACTGTATATGAATAGAAATTCATTCACCAAAGAAATAAATTATATTAATGGTGTATTGTTGGTGGACTGAGCAGGTTTCTCTATGTTAGGAGTATTTTCTTCCTGTTCCTTTTAACCTTTGACTGTTTCAGCCATATATATACGTCTTACAAGCCAGTGTTTCGGACATATTAATGCGCCTGACCCCTGTGGTTTAGCACTTCTTTTTGATTATAATAATAATAATTAATACGCCTAAATTCTAGCGGCTTCAAATCAAGCGGGAGAAAGCTGGTAGGCCCACATGTGAGAGAATGGGTCTGTGTGGTCAGTGTGCGCTGTATAAAATAAAATCCTGCAGCACGCAGTGCATAATGATAAAAAAAACTCTGACCGTGTTTTTGGATTAAAATGCCAAATTTGAGGTGTATTTTCGTATAGTATTTATGGTTGTATTCTCATTTTCTTGGTCTCATTTGATAGAATGGAAAACATATTACAGAAATAGAAATAATTTTGATTAGTTTCACGATGAAAACGACCTTGAAATTGAGCTCAGATTAGCGGAAATGTTCAATTTTTGCCAATGTTCAAGAGTAAACAAAAAACGCCACGCGTCCAATACACGTCAACTGGCGAGTCTAATTTTCTTTCACAAGTTCACTGATATTATTTATACCATTTTTACAATAATGCAGTAGTCTGCATAACAGTAAAACTTCTATTTTTTGTGTGAATAAAAAATCAAAATAGAAAGCAAGAGTAATATAAGACGGGCCTGGAGACATAACTAATGAACAGAGAAAATGTTATTTTAGTGCCAGGAATGTCTACATTGTTTATTCTGGACCCTATTTTGAAATTGGCATTTTTTTAATTTGGGTGAAATTGGCCAAATTGCCAATTTCTGACCACTTTATTGGGTAGTTGAAATCGGTAAATGGGCGGTTTCTTGTACTCAATCGATAGAACAAATGGAGTTCTAAAGAAATAGCTACGAGTTTGGTCGACTTGAACAATATAATTAGCCGAAAATAGGGCTCAAAGTCGGGGAAATCACTGATGCCCATATATCGCCGAGATCACTAACTTCGTGAGAGCGTAATTCCATAAGTTTTCCATCAAATTTCGTACTTTTGGTGTCATTACCATCGGGAAAAGATTCTCTATCATTTCATAAGATTTTTTTTTTTCGAATACAGTGACCTATTGCCATCCTCCACCACCCTCAGCCACTTGACTGGAATGACTTACTGACTTGACTGAATGACTTACTGAATGACTTTCTGACTTGACTGAATGACTTTCTGACTTGACTGAATGACTTTCTGACTTGACTGAATGACTTTCTGACTTGACTGAATGACTTTCTGACTTGACTGAATGACTTTCTGACTTGACTGAATGACTTTCTGACTTGACTGAATGACTTTCTGACTTGACTGAATGACTTTCTGACTTGACTGAATGACTTTCTGACTTGACTGAATGACTTTCTGACTTGACTGAATGACTTTCTGACTTGACTGAATGACTTTCTGACTTGACTGAATGACTTACTGACTTGACCGAATGATTTACTTACTTGACCGAATGACTTACTGACTTGACTGAATGACTTGACTGACTGAATGACTTACTGACTTGACTGAATGACTTGACTGACTGAATGACTTATACTTTTTCACTGAAGAGGACCCTGAAATGGTGTCTAGAGCAGCTGATGCCTTTCTGTCAGTTGTATAATGTACTGCAGGGTAAAATTGAACAGAAATCCATTACAGAATTTATGCACACTCCAGTACAACCATCGTCTTCAGTACCAGAACCTCTATCATCCACCTCAGCCCAGTAGGGCCACAGCATAACTCTCCACTCTCTTCACAATCATCCATAAACACCAGCACTCACAATTTAAGGTAAGAAATGCATTTGTAGTCTTAAGCAGTAAAAAAACATAATGCATCATGGCAATGAATTACAGTTACATATTCCTCTTATTTTTGTAAGATCTGTTGGTTTAAAAAAATGTTGTTTGGCTTTTTAGGGGCTCCCAGGAACGTAACCCTATTTTTCCTATAAGTTCTTCAGTTCAGCTAACACGGTTTTACCTAACACGGTGTTTTCAGGAACGTAACTACCTTGTTAAATGACGGTCTACTGTAACTTAAGTGGCCTGTGAGACCAAAGTAAGGTGCAATGTACATATATACACTCGTATACAACACAATAACCGCACAAACATTATTATCATTATATTGTTTACAAAACTTGTTTATACAAACCAACAATACAAAATTTTTTTTATTACTATTGTTCTATAGTATATATACAAATGCACAGTCACTGGACACTTTCCTAGAACTGCTGCAGCTTGTGGAATTCTTTGAAACCTGGGTTGTTTATGGACAGTGGTATTTTGCACTCCTCACATATAAAACGATTGTCTCTGCATTTTTTGTGGGTGTTTTGTTGTATGTGCACAGACATAACACCTCTTCTGAGCAGTTTTCTTGAAAGTAGTAGGAGGCAGTTGTATGGGGTAGTGATCACCAGGCCTTAGACGAGAGGGTGTGTGTTGATAATTTCGTGGGCGCTGGTCTATTGCAGGTGTTGTTACTTGGTATTTGAATATTATTTGTCTGATGACTGACAAACAAAACTCACCATATTTTGTTTTTTTGTTGGTCTTCAACTTGTACATGTTATAAGCATTCAGCATGGAAATGTCAAGGAGATGGAAAAAGAGTTTTATGTACCACTTATAACTCTTGCAAACACAAATCAGCAAACCCAATCTGCATGTCACATTTGTCCACTAAGTGCATATTGAGGTTGTAGTCCATCACAGTTGCAGGTTTTAGAATGGGTTCATTGGTCTCTCTATTCTGCCTACCACTGTCTGCCTTTTCAAGTCGGTGAACTGATGTCAACAATGTGACATCGCGTTTGTCATGCCACCGAAATGCCATGATGTCATTGGCAGCAAACGCCTGCACCTCATCTCTATGAGTGCCTGCGTCGAACCTAGGCATATGCTTACGGTTTCCACGCACTGTGCCACACACATCTGTCATGTTCACTCGCAAGAAATCACTGAGTAAGGGGCTTGTGTACCAGTTATCAGTATATAATATATTCCCCTTACCAAGATATGGTTCCATCATTGTTCTAACCACATCACCAGAGATACCCAATAACTTCCTGGCATCTTGCAATGTATTACTGCCAGTGTACACAATTATATCCAGTACAAGACCACTTTTGCAATCACACAGTACAAATAACTTTATACCAAAGCGTTTCCTCTTGCTTGGTATATACTGCTTGAACGACAGTCTGCCTTTGAACAAAATCAAAGACTCATCAATAACAACCTTCCTGAAGGGATAAAAATGCATACAGAACTTTTGTTTCAGGTACATAAACACATTCCTGATTTTATATAACCTGTCGTTTCTGTCAGGCCTTGTTTTGTCTGAGAAGTGTAGCATACGTAACAGTAGCACAAATCGATTCACTGGTATAATGTCACTGAAAGATGGGGTTGAAATCAGGTGGTCTGTCGACCAGTATGTGGTGACAGTGTGCTTATACACATGTGGCATAATCATTATTGTGGCAAAGAACAGATACATCTCTGCCACAGTTGTGTCCTTCCACTGGTGTAGGCGTGATCTTGGTGAAAATATTGTGTTTGCCATGGTGTACTCGTAGTATGTGTTGCTTTCCCTGACAATAATTTCCATCAGGGGTTCATCGAAGAATAACTCGAAACATTCCAGTTCAGTGGCATTGTTCCCAAGTGTACATGATGGCCGTAGTCCACTTTGACTTTCATCAAAGTGATGGGGATTGGGAACAAAATTAGCAGCTTGCTGCCAATCCCAGGTGTGGTCTGCTGGTGGATACTGGATAGTGACAGATGGTTGTGGAGGTTGTGGTGGTTGGGTGAGGGCGAGTTGACTCAGCGGTGTGGGTAGCAGCATGGGACACTGCTGGTGCCTCATGTCTGGCACCACCATCTGATGACGCATGCACATTTTTCATCCCCATTGTAACAATATCACCTTCATTTTCACTATCACTTCCTGTTGTAGGGCAACGGGATGTACTCTGAGATGTACTCCTTACCCTTGGAAAAGCATATGGCACTCTACGGGAGGGCATGTAGCGTCGTATATACTGACGATTCACTGGAGACTATTCCACTTCACACTCGTTACTGGAACTGTTTTCAAGAGCTTGGAGATGATTTTCACTATCACTACCATCACCACTGCTCACATCTGTTTCCTAGACACTGGAAAATACGAGTTTCCTCCTTCGTTCTGATACAACTGAACGTGAACAAGACGCCACAGCACCAGAGATGGAATGTTGAGGGTCATCTGGGTTTTCATCGCTATTACCACTATTATGTTCATTATTTTCGGTAACAAACTCATCAAAACCCTGGAATTCATCTTCACTGACACTTCCATCTGTGTTTGAACTGTCACTTGGGAACAAAAGAGTCCCAATTTGCTGAGGAGTGAGGTGTTTCTTACCGCAAGACATGGTGAACAAGTGGTACTGAAATGGCGTTTCCACAATGCAAAACTGGCTCCACGATTTTTTTCCTACTGCTTACACTGACCGCGCAGACCCATTCTCTCACATGTAGGCCTACCAGATTTCTCCCGCTCAATTTGAAGGTGCTAGAATTTACGCGTTCAAGTACGTGACCTACCCTGGATGCAATAATAATAATACAGTGGACCCCTTGGAAATCGGCCGTAATCTGTTCCAGGAGCTAGGCCTAAAATCGAACTGACCGATTTCTGAACCCTTATTTCCCATAAGAAATAATGTAAATACAATTAATCCGTTCCAGACACCCAAATATATTAACAAAAAACAAATTTTATAGAGAATAACTATAGTTTTACATACACAAAACACATAATAACAAAACATAATAACACATAATACAACAACAAATAATAATAAATGATAAATAACATAATAATAAATAACATAATAATAAATAACATAATAATAAATAACATAATAATAAATAACATAATAATAAATAACATAATAATAAATAACATAATAATAAATAACATAATAATAAATAACATAATAAATAACATAATAATAAATAACATAATAATAACATAATAAATAACATAATAAATAACATTTAGTTACCTTTATTGAAGAGACTTGCTGGCATCTGGAAGATATGGAGGAGGAGAGGGTGAGGGCTTAGTGTTTGGAACGGAATCCCTCCATAAGGACTTCAGGTATCAAAGCCCTATCTGGGGTTACTTCCTTCTTGGTCTTTTAATGCCACTAGGACCAGCTTGAGAATCACTAGACCCCTATCACACAAAATAACTGTCAAGAGTCTTCTGTTTCTGGTGCCTCTTTAGCATGTTCCTGAAGTGCAATATGGCTGTTACTGAACTGGTTGCAGAGATGGCTTATTTCAGCTTGCTCAGGGTTTTTTTTTCAACAAATGTCTGCACCATATTCCACATTGAACAAATTTCCTTAATCTATGAAGAAGGCACCTCACCTTTTCCATCTTCCTCCTCCTGTGAAGCAATTTCTTCTACTGTGGTCTAATGCTGTTGGAGATGAAGCTCTTGCAGCTCTTAAGTGGTTAGCTTTACCCTGTGATCCTCCACCAACTCTTCCACATCCTCGCCACTCACCTCCAACCCCAGGACTTGCCCAATGCCACAATACCTTCCACAACAGGCACAGGGTCGTCAGGGTCAGAGTCAGCCTCAAACCCTTCAAAATCCCTCTGTTGGACACAGTCTGGCCACAATTGTCTCCAAGCAGAGCTCAAAGTCCTGAAGTCACTCTCTCCCAAGCCTTACCTATTAGGCTTATGCAATGGAGCACATTCTCAGGCAGTGTAGCATTGTTTCTGGTTGAGTGAACATTATCCATGCGAGTTCATACAAAACATTTCTTAACAATCCATTGTTTTTGGCCCTTGATTATTGTGTGTGACTGCTAAATAAGCCACCATGGGCCCAAAGAAAGCTCCTAGTGCCAGTCCTTTGGTCAAGAAAGTGAGGAACTCTTTAGAATTAAAGAAATCATAGCAAAGTATCAAAGTGGAGTCGATAAAGGCTATAGTGCCAGCCAGCAATAAAGTGTAGCACCAACAGTGTAGCAAGTAAGTTAAGCGATTAAGCAATAGAAAATGACGACAGGAAACTTAACTCCTCCATTGTTGTTTGAGGAATATAGGGCACTGACAAGAACGCCGCCTCTGCCACCCTCTCCTCCAAGGTAAGTGTAAATATGTATTTCTTATTTATAAAGTGTAAATATTTCTTATTTACAAATTAAAGTGTAAATATTACTTATTTATTAATTACGTACATTGTTTCAGTGTGAATACTGGTGGTGCCTCCACCACCACCACCACTACTATATGTACGGCTTATGGTCAGTGACCCTTATAAACCCAACAACAATAATGCTATCACAAGTCCTCACATTTATAATGACATATTTTATTCATTCTAGAGTATATACAGTGGACCCCGAGTTTCGTAAACCCGGAAATCGTACATTTATGTAAGTATAATATTGTAAGTGCTTGTGGAAAAGTATTTTTGGGGGTCTGAAATAGACTAACCTACGTGACATTTTTCCTTAACGGAGTAAATTCGTTCGGTAATGGCACTTGAGCAGACTTCAGGAGTGAAGTTTTTACGAAACTCGGGGGTCCACTGTATCATGTTTCTGTGTTATTAATCCTTTGACTGTCAGAGACCCCTTTCTGAAACTGACATTTCATGTCGCAAAATATTCGAAAAAAAATAATTATTTTTTCTTATCAAAATGTTAAGATTATTTTTCTGATTGTTTAAATCCCCCAAAATTTTTTTGCGATCAGTACTTACCAAAATATAGAGTTGTAAAATTGGCAAAAAATGAGCCGTGTATGGCAACAGCGGCGAATGCCGCTCACCTGGTAAACTTTGGTTTACTTCCTTTCGTAGGTTTCTTGTTTTTTTCACTATTTTATTTTTTACGTAACTTATGTGGCCTGTGAGACCAAAGTAAGGTGCAATGTCTATATATATATATATACACTCGTTGTATGCAACACAATAATTGCACAAACATTAGTATCATTATATTGTTTACAAAACTTGTTTACACCAACCAACAATAAAAAAAATTGTTTATTACTATTGTTCTATAATATATATACACATATATAATGACTGGACACATTCCATCAACTGCAATTAGCACTTCAAAGCTCCAAGCTATGTACTCACCTAGTTGTGGTTGCAGGGGTCGAGACATAGCTCCTGGCCCCCCCTTTACACTGGCCGCTACTGGGTCACTCTCCTGCGCCATGAGCTTTATCATACCTCTCCTTAAAGCTATGTATGGAACCTGCCTCCACTACATCTCTTCCCAAGCTATTCCACTTCCCGACCACTCTGTGACTGAAGAAATACTTCCTAACATCAATGTGATTCATCTGAGTCTTCAACTTCCAACTGTGTCCCCTTGTTGCTGTGTCCCATCTCTGGAACATTCTGTCTCTGTCAACCTTGTCAATTCCTCTCAGTATTTTATATGTCGTTATCATGTCCCCCCTTTCTCTCCTGTCCTCCAGTGTCGTCAGGTCGATTTCCCTTAACCTCTCCTCGTAGGACAAACCCCTTAGCTCCGGGACTAGTCTTGTTGCAAACCTTTGCACTTTCTCGAGCTTCCTTACGTGCTTGGCTAGATGTGGGTTCCAAACTGGTGCTGCATACTCCAGTATGGGCCTAACGTACACAGTGTACAAGGTCCTGAACGATTCTTTATTAAGATGTCGGAATGCTGTTCTTAGGTTTGCTAGGCGCGAACCTGTGTGTGTGTGTGTGTGTGTGTGTGTGTGTGTGTGTGTGTGTGTGTGTGTGTACATCTAAATTTGCTGAGTCAGGGTAAGGCAGCTGTCAAAATGACATACAGTGGACCCCCAATGTTGTCCTGCTCCAAACTCACCCTTTTATGTACGTGTATTTTTAAATGCTTTTGTAAGTGTATTTTTGGGGGTCTAAAAGGACTAGTCTACTTTACATTATTCCTTATGGGAATAAATTCGTTTGGTAATGGCACTTGAACAGCATTCTGGAACGAAAAAATAACGAAAACCCGGGGTCCACTGTATTATACCATTACTCATCACCCCCACACTGCCTGTCAGCCTGTCAACACAAAAGGGGACCCATGTCTTCTTCCCCACAACCTCCTTCCTTTTCTTCATACCTACCTTCCTAGCTTCCTTTCTTCCTTCATTCCTTCCTTTCTTTATGCCTTCCTTTCTTACATATTTCCTTCCTGCCTTCCTTTCTTCCTTCATTCCTGCCTTTATTTCTTCCTTCCTTTCTTACTTCTTTTGTTTCTTCCTTCCTCTCATCTCTTCCTTCATTCCTTTCTCTCTTTCTTTCTTAATTCCTTCCTTCTTTCTTTCCTCCTTCTTCTTTCCTTCCTTCCTCTCATCTCTTCTTTCCTTCCTTCCTTCCTTCCTCTCAAATCTTCCTTCCTTCCTTCCTTCTGGTATCCTGGGCATTTCTTTCGGTCACAAACTCCTCAAAACCATGAAATTTATCTTCAGAGACACTTCCATCTGTGTTAGAGCTATCATTGAGGAAGAGAACAGTCCCATATGTGCCAAGGAGTCAGATAATTCTTACCGCTAGGCATGCTGAACAAGAACTACTGAAATGGTGTTCCCACAATGCACCACTGGCTGCCCGATTTTTTTTATACTGCGCACACTGACCACACAGACCCATTCTCTCACATGTAGGCCTACCAACTTTCTCCTGCTTGACTTGAGGCCGCTAGAATTTAGGCGTATAGATACGTCCGAAACAGTGGCTCGTAAGATGTATATATATGACCGAATCAGTCAGAGGGTTAATATTGTTTATTATGTCATATTAGATGAATTGTGATAGATAAATAAGCTGTGATAGATAAATAAGCTGTTATAGGTAGTAGGTTGGTAGACAGCAACCACCGAGGGAGGTACTACCGTCCTGCCAGGTGACTGTGAAACTGAAACCTGAAACTGTTTTACATGATGGTAGGATTGCTGGTGTCTTTTTTCTGTCTCATAAACACTCTGGATAACAGGTATATCTAGCTACAGTGGACCCTCGGTTAACGAAAGGTCCCGTTAACGAAAGCTTCAGAAACCGAAAGCTTTTTTCGTAATCGGTTAGCGAAAAATTCCTCGGTTACCGAAAGGTATTAGACGTGTCCGCCTCCTCCGCGCAAGTGCAGGACACCAGTGAAGCGTTGTTTACCATTGAGAGAACATTACCTAGCGCGCTCTTTCAAAGATTCACAATATATTTGGTGTCTTTTTTGGTGGTTTAGTTATTGTCACTGTGAAATAAGTCACCATGGGTCCAAAGAAGCTTCATAGTGGCACCCCTGTGGTAAAGAGAGTGAGGAACACAATCGAACTGAAGAGGGAAATCATAGAAAAATATGAGAGTGGTGTACGTCTGAGTGATCTTGCCAGGATGTACAAGAAAACTCCATCTACTATCGGCACTATCCTGGCACAGAGAAATGAGATCAAGGAAGCTAATGTTGCAAAAGGAGTTAATTTGTTAATGAAACAAAGATCAAAAAAGTGGATGAGGTTGAGAAGTTGTTGTTGGTGTGGATCCATGAAAAATAGAGAGCAGGTGATAGTATTTCTATGGCAATAATTTGTGAATAGGCAAAGAAGTTGCACGCAGATCTTGAAAGGCAATGCCTGGAACCAGTGGTGAGGAGAGTGATTTTAAAGCCAGCAAAGGCTGGTTTGAGAAGTTTAAGAAACGTAGTGGCATACACAATGTTGTGAGGCATGGTGAGGCAGCCAGCTCAGACAAACGTGCAGTTGAAAAATTTGTGCTGGAATTCAAGGGGTTCGTAGAGGCTGAACAATTCCTCCCCCAACAAGTGTTTAATTGTGATGAAACAGGCCTGTTTTGGAAGAAAATGCCCAACAGGACCTACATTACTCAGGAGGAAAAGGCACAGCCAGGACACAAGCCTATGAAAGACAGGCTAACTCTTATGATGTGTGCCAATGCCAGTGGTGATTTTAAAGTGAAGCCTTTACTGGTGCATCACGCAGAAAATCCCAGACCCTTCAGGAAACAGTGTTGACAAGAATAAATTGTGTGCATTGGAAAGCTAACACCAAGGCATGGGTCACTACGGAGATTTTCAAGGAATGGTTGACTGGAGTGTTTGGCCCTAGTGTGAAGAAATACCTAATGGAAAAGAAATTGCCACTCAAGTGCCTCCTGGTACTGGACAATGCTCCTGCTCATCCTCACAACTTGCAAGAGTTGTTGCCTGA
>WNWK01015408.1:0-47971 GCA_009830355.1 Cherax destructor | reverse complement strand
CTATGGAGGGGAGATGGACACTGGGGTCGTCCCAGTTATAAAAAAAACAGACATCCCCCTCCAAAGGGGGCAGAAAAGCAAAGCAAAGAACTACAGACCAATAGCGCTAAACCCCATATCATAAAATTTTTAAAAGGGTTCTAAAAAAAGTTGCCACCATCTTGATACCAATAAACCAACCCAGGGCAGGGGGGGAGCAGGTCCCCTGTCTGCCCCAACACAACTATGAAAGGTCCTGGACTTAGAAGACAAACAGAATGCAGATGTTATATAACAGACTTTGCAAAAGCCTTTGACTTGACCATGGTGAATGACACAAAATGGTGACAAAGGAATAACAGGAAAATTGGAGATGGATCTATAATTTCCTAACAAGTAGAACACAAAGAGTAGTAGTCAACAGAGTAAAGTCTGAGGCCTATGTGAAAAGTCTGTTCCACAAGGCACAGTACTTGCTCCCATCCTGTTCCTCTCCTCATATCGGACATAGACAGGGATATAAGCCACAGTGCCGTGTCTTCCTTTGCAGATGACACCCGTCTGTATGACAGTGTCCACTGTTGAAGACACTGCAAGACTCCAAGAAGACATAAACCAAATCTTTAAATGGGCTGCAGAAAAAAATATGAAGTTCAATGATGAGAAATTTCAATTACATACCAGATATGGAAAACGTGGGGAAATTAAAATCTCATCGGAGTACAAAACTAATCCAACCACACAATAGATCGAAAAACTAATGTCAAAGACCTGGGAGTGATTATGTCAGAGGATCTCACCTTCAAGGACCATAACACAATAGCAATCACATCTGCTAGAAAAATGACAGGATGGATAATGAGAACCTTCAAACCAGGGATGACAAGCCCATGTTGACACTTACAGATCGCTTGTTCTATCTAGGCGGGGAATATTGTTGCACACTAACTGCACTTTCAAGGAGGTGAATTGCTGACCTTGAAAATGTCAGAGAACCTTCACGGCAGCATAACTGCAATAAACCACCCAATTACTGGAAACGCTTTAGTTCCTAAACCTGTGCTCTCTAGAACACAGGTGGGAGAGATACATTATTATATACACGTGGAAAATTCTCGAGGAATTAGTACCAAACTTGCACACGAGAATCACTCCCTACGAAAGCAAAAGACTGGCAGGCGATGTAACATCCCCCAATGAAAAGCAGGGGTGCCACTAGCACATTGAGGGACAACACAATAAGTGTCAGGGGCCAAAGATTGTTCAACTGCCTCCCAGCATACATCAGGGGGATTACCAACAGACCCCTGGCTGTCTTCAAGCAGGCACTGGACAGGCACCTAAAGTCGGTACCTGACCAGCCAGGCTGTGGTTCATACGTTGGACTGCGTGCGGCCAGCAGTAACAGCCTGGTTGATCAGGCTCTGGTCCAACATTAGGCCTGGTCACAGACCGGGCCGCAGGGGCGTTGACCGTTGGAATTCTCTCCAGGTAAACTCCATGTAATTCTACTGCTAACATAAGAACATAAGAATGGAGGAACACTTCAGAAGGCCTACTGGCCCATACAAGGCAGGTCCTTATCAAAACCACCACTACCTAAGAACGAGTAACGAGCACCCCGGAAATCGTACAATTATGTAAGTATAATATTGTAAGTGCTTTTGTAAGTTTATTTTTGGGGCTCTGAAATGGACTAACCTATTTGACATTATTTCTTAAGGAGTAAATTCGTTCGGTAATGGCACTTGAGCAGGCTTCTGGAATGAATTTTGTTCGTTACTCGGGGGTCCACTGTATAAATGATTCTGTGTTATCATTAGACACAATAGCAGAGTAGTCTTTGGTGTGGAATCTCTGCCAGGAAACATCCCATTATGACAATTTCCACACCACCACTCACCCCACCCAGCAAGAAAATTGGCAATGCATCCTTTTAGTTACTATATCTTAACACTTAAAATGCTTCAGGGTTAAAAGCAAAAACCTACTACATGATCCACTAAAGTTTGAAAGAAAAAGTTTGTAAATAATTTAAAGGCACACATGACCTATACAGTAGGGCCCCACTTATACGGCTACTGCCGGAAAGCAGACATCGCCGGAAAGCAGAACGCCATTTTGTTCCACTTATAAATGCCAGATAACAAGTTTACACTAACATATATTAAGTTAGCAATAGAACTAGGCATTAAAAAACAGTAAAAAGTACACACACAGTACACTTATTATTTACCTCAAAATATTTGTAGTCTTAATGTTGGGCAAAAGGTGAGTAGTATTTATTGTAAGAAGTCAGGTGTGGGTAGGTATGGTAGCCCTCCTGGCCACCCCACCCACACATAATAGTACAGTGGACCCCCGAGTTTCGTAAAAACTTCACTCCTGAAGTCTGCTCAAGTGCCATTACCGAACAAATTTTCTCCCTTAAGGAAAAATGTCACGTAGGTTAGTCTATTTCAGACCCCCAAAAATACTTTTTTCCCAAACACTTACAATATTATACTTACAAAATGTACGATTTCGGGTTTCGAAACTCGGGGTCCACTGTATACTACAAGGCTTAAAGCACCCTACAGTGATAAAATACAAATATTTTAGGGTAAGTAATGAGTACACTCATTACTTACCTTAAAATATTTGTAGTCTTAATGGTCTTAATGTAGGGTGAGAGGTGAAAAGTATTTATTTATAGAAAGTCAGGTGTGGAAAGGAGGTAGGGTAGCCAGCCTGGCCACCCCACACTATGTAAACAGACAAGCGTCTGATTATGGTTCATACATGTTCATACAAACACCTTACATTGTGTACGTTGTTTCCACAGTGGTACAGTAGAATAAAGACCAACACTTCCATTCTCGTGTAACATCATTTTTAGAAGGAATGATGCTCTGACAAGTTTAGAGTGAATGATATTATTATTATTATTATTATTTTATTATTATTATAAAAGAAGTGCTCAACCCACAAGGTCGTGAATAGCTATAGATAGTGAAAGCGTATGAAAGGAATATTTTTCTACAGTTAAGTAACTGGTGTTTGACCAGAGAAAACATAATTCTTCAGACTCTCCTACAAACCGCAAGGTAAACAAATCTCATATTTATGTCAATTTTTATACTGTGGGTATGTTTTCATGCTTATATGTTATGTAGCGTGTTTATTACATAATTTTGAAAAAAAGTATCATAGATGGATTAATGGAAATGTCTTTTTAACGTAAAATAAGACATTTAATGTGGCCAAGAGTGATATTATTAGTATTATGTAATGTTTTTCCTCTGTTTCGACAACCACACATCCATAGCATATAAATAGCTGTTTATATGCTATGTAATGCGTTTCTTATATAATTTTGAAGAAAATATCATAGATGGATTGTTGAAAATGTCTATATTAATGTAAAATAAGACATTTAATGTGCCTTAGTTATTATTATTAGTATTATGTAATGTTTTTCTTCCGCCCGGCAACCACACCTCCACAGCATATAAACAGTACATTTATATGCTATGTAACGTGTTTCTTATATAATTTTGAGGAAAATATCATAGATGGATTACTGAAAATGTCTATATTAATGTAAAATAAGACATTTAATGTGCCTGAGTGATTATTATTACATAACAGAGAGATGTGCTCACGGAGAATGTAAACCGGGTGGCACGCGCCGTATTTGAAAGACCGCTCGCCATATAGAAAGTTTGTCATAATTTGAAATTGCCGTATTAGCAGAACGCCGTAAGGTGAAACGCCATAAAGCGGGGGCCCTACTGCATACTACTTTCATTTAATTTGCACCTGTTATTTTAATATTGATGACTAACCCTTAAAAGGTCCAAACGTATTTATACGTTCTTACCGCTATTTCATTCCTTCAAAATTGGCGTGATAGGCCTGAGTCGCCTAGACATGAGAGAATGGGTCTATGCACTCAGTGTGTGCAGTATGAAAAAAATCGGGGATGCCTGGGTACCGCATGGTAGTACCAGTTACATTCAGGTCCATCTTGGGTCAACATCATGGCAAATCCTAGTGATTCACTCCCACCCCGTCGTATCAACACTCTACTATTCAAGGAAAGTGATATGGAACGTGAGTTTAGTGGATTTGACACTGATGTGGCCACTAATAATCAGGGAATTAAGTGAAAATATCAACGATAACCCAGATGACCCCCAGCCCATCATCTCTGGGGTTGCCTGTGTGGCCACAACAGACCCTGGGCCAAGCACCTCTGAGGTAGCCAGTGTGGCCACACCAGACCCTAGGCCAAGCACTTCTGGGGTGGCCAGTGTGGCCACACAAGACCCTGGGCCAAGCACCTCTGGAGTGGCGAGTGTTACCCATAGGCAACTACGCAAGAGGAAACTATCATTTTCCCGGTGTTTTAGTGATAGTGAAAGTGATGTAAGTGATGATTAGATTGATTTTATGCCATTCGAGGATTCGTCTAATGATAGTGATGTTCATTATTCACCTGTGAAGCGTACTTTTAGGCGACATCGCCTACATTCAGGCAGTGTGCTATATGCAGTCCCCAAGGGTCGTGGGAGGTCATGATCCAAAACCCCGGCCACTGATAGTGACAGTGATCATGAAGGTGAATATGCGGGGATGGAGGAAGTAGTGGTGGGTGGCACGGTGCCTGGACCACATGGCACGGTGGGTGGACAGACAAAGGACCGCCCGGCACTCCCTCAGCCATGTGCTGCCTCCACTCCTGTCCCATGCCACAGGTCCACCCTGCACCGTGGGTGGAACTAGACACAAAGTATATTCGTGCCACAGTCTTTTGATTTTGATGCGAGTGGAAGTGGCATCCTGCCAGAATGTCCCATAATGAATGAGTCTACAGAGTTAGACTTTTTCCTGTTATACTTTGACGAGCCCAGAAGAACAATTATTACCGCTATATCATGGACAACACAGCTGAGGTTGGAGAATTGTCACGGCTGCGCAGGTGGAAAGATACAACGGTGGCTGAAATGTATTTATTCCTTGCCACTGTCATGCTTATGCCACATACAGTGGCCCCCCCGAGTAATGAACACCCCGGAAATAGTACAATTATGTAAGTATAATATTGTAAGTGCTTTTGTAAGTGTATTTTTGGGGGTCTGAAATGGACTAACCTACTTGACATTATTTCTTAAGGGAATAAATTTGTTCAGTAATGGCACTTGAGCAGGCTTCTGGAATGAATTTTGTTCGTTACTCGGGGGTCCACTGTACCTATAAGAACAATATACGTAACTACTGGGCCACAGACTACTTTATCAGTACTCTTGTCTTCTGTGACCTCCTTCCCTGCAACAGATTCCTTCTGTTGCTACGAATGTTGCACTTCTCAGACAGGAACATGCCCAACAGAAATGACCTACACAAAATCTGGGAAGTGTTTATATGTACATGAAGCAGAAATTCAGTGCATACTTCTATCCCTTCAAGAACATTGTTGTCGACGAGTCCTTGATTCTGTTCAGGGGACGCCTGTCATTCAAGCAATATATACCGAGCAAACGTAATCGCTTTGGAATAAAACTTTTTGTTATGTGTGACTGTGAGAGTGGTCTTGTGTTAGATGTCATTGTATACACCGGGAGAAACACACTCGATGATACCAGGCGTATGTTGGGCCTTTCTGGTGATGTTATTGGCAGGATGATGTAACCATACCTTGGCAACTGGTATACAAGCCCTATGCTTGCTGATTTCTTGCGTGTGAACTATACTGATATATGTGGAACAGTGAGAAGGAATAGAAAACATATGCCAAGGTTCAGTGGTAGTGTTGATGGTGCAGTGCAAGTGTTTCATGCCAATGACATCATGGCACTGACATGGCATGACAAACGGTACGTGACATTTCTGTCAACCATCCACAGAAACGAGATGGTACAAACAGACAAAGTGAACCGGGACACCAATGAACGTATTGTCAAGCCAGCTGTTGTCGACTATACGAACAATATGCGACTAGTTGACAAGTGTGACATGATGATAGGGTTCATTGACTGTGTGCGTAGGAGTCACAAGTGGTATATAAAACTGTTTTTCCACCTTGTATACATTGTAGTGCTCAATGCATTCAATATGTACGAAATAAAGACTGGAAAACGACAACGTTTTGCAGAATACTCCACGAATGTTGTAAAACAGATAGCAAAAAAGTATGATACCACACCTGTACCTGCCCCTCAACAGCGACTTGTCCCCCAACCACCACAGCCAGTGGGGAAAGTGCCAGACCAAATCATCCCTAACTGTCACTACCTGGTACCAATACCACCTACCCCAAAGAAGAAGAATTCCCTGAAAAAGTGTGTTGTGTGCTACCACAAAACGACCCCAACAGCGGAAGGACACATGATTCATGTGTCACCAGTGTGGGGTGGCACTCTGTATGAATCCATGCTTCATGCAGTATCATACAATCATGGAATTCTAGAAACATAAGTGGGACATGTAAATACTTGTACAGTGGACCCTCGGTTTTTCCCATAATTCTTTCCAGAATGATGTTCGAGTGCCATTATCGAACGAATTTGTTCCCATAAGGACGAATGTAAATAAGATTAGACGTTTCAGACCCCAAAAATACACTTACAAAAGCACTTACAAAAATACACTTACATAATTGTTGAGTTGGGGCTGTACTGAAAACCGAGGGTCCACTGTATATAGTTGTAGATCGTAATAGAATGTGATTCAGCCAGGTGGAAAATCACCTATCAGTGTGTAGCATGCATGTTTGTGACAGTATGATAATAATTTCATATATAATGTTGGTGGATAAACAACAATTGGCATTGAAATCAAAAGATTTACAGTGGGCCCTTGAAAATCGTCCATAATCTGTTCCTGGAGTCCGCCTATTTTCAAAATGGACGACTTTCAAAACCATTTTCCCCATAAAAATAATATAAAACAAATTAATTGTTCCAGACACCCAAAAGATGGAAAAAAAAAATATTTTGTTTACATAAAATATACAGTCATCCCTCGGTTTTCGTTGTCCCATTATCGCCGATTTTGGTTTTCCCCACTTTTTCAGGAAAATTTGGCCAGTTTTGCCGATTATTTTAGTTTTCGCCACGTATGGGACCTGTCCACTAGTGCCGCGCAATCAAAGGCCGTAGGCCCGCCACCCACGCACCTCCCACGCACATTGCCACCGTCTAGCATTGTTTACGCTTGAGTGAACATCTCCCCAGGAGTTTATACAAACATTTATTAACACCATTGTTTTTGGCCTTGATTATTGTGTGTGACTACTAAATAAGCTACCATGGGCCCAAGAAAGCTCCTAGTGCCAGTTCTTTGGTAAAGAAAGTGAGGAACACAATGAACTGAAGAAAGAAATAATAGAAAAATATGATAGTGGTGTACGTATTGCGAGCTCGCCAGGATATACAAGAAAAACCCATCAACCATCAGTTCCATTGTGGCAAGAGAAAGGAAATCACGGAAGCTAATGTTGAAAGGTGAATACGATAACGAAACAGAGATCACAAACAATGGAAAATATGGAGAAATTGTTATTGGTGTGGATAAACCAAAAACTGCTAGCGGGTGATAGTGTTGTGCAATCCATCATATGTGAAAAGCAAGGCTGTTGCATGCCGATCTTGTAAAAGAAAATGCCTGGAACCAGTGTTGAGGTTGATGAATTTAAGGCCAGCAAAGGCTGGTTGAAAACTTCAAGAGCGAACTGGCATCACAGTGTTGTAAGGCATGGTGAGGGTGCCAGTTCAGATAAAGATGGGGCTGAAAAATTTGTGCGCGAGTTTAAACAATATGTACAGGCAGAAGATTTAACCCCAACAAGGGTAGGACGAACAGGCCTCTTTTGGAAGAAAATGCCAAGGGGACCTACATCACACAGGAGGACAGGATCAGACCAGCCTATGAAAGACAGGCTAACCCTTATGTTATGTGGGAACGCTATGGGATTTAAAAGTGAAGCCTTTACTGTGTATCACTTGAAAATCCCAGAGTGCGCAAATACAGTGTTGACAAAGGAAATGTGTGTTTTGGAAGTTTGTTAAGGCATGGGTCACTAGGAAATTTCCTGAATGGTTTAATCAGTGTTTGGCCCCAGTGTGAAGAAATATCTATTGGAGAATAAATTGATTATGCTCTGTAATGACAATGCTCCTGTCATCCTCAAGACTTGGAAGACCAAATGTCCAAGGAATTCAGATTTAAAGTGAAGTTCTTGCCTCCTAACACCATCTTTCCTCAGCCCAGACCAGCAGGTCATTGCAAACTTTAAAAACTGTAACCAAGCAATGTTTCAAAGGTGCTTGATGTAACCTCAGACACTAGATTGACCTAAAAAAGAGTTTGGAAGGGTCACTTCGATTCTTCCATTGCATAGGCCTTATAGATGCTTGGCAGGGAGTGACTCGGACGATGAACCTGCTTGGAGAGTTGTGGCCAGATTGTGTACAAGAGAGGATTTTGAAGGGTTTGAAGCTAACCCTGATGAGCCTATGGAAGTTGTGGAAAGTATTGTGGAATTGGGGACTTCTATGGGGTTGATGTGAATGGAGAGGATGTGGAAGAGTTGGTGGAGGACCACAATGAAGATCTAACCACTGAAGAGCTGCAGAGCTGAGCTGCAACAACAACAAAACAGATCTGAGGAAATTGCTTCAGTGGAGGAAGAAAGATGTAAGTGCCTTCCAGAGATTAGAGATTTGTGCAATGTGGAGTAGGGTGAACATTTGTGGAGGAACATCACCCTGACAAAGATGTTGCAATCAGTGCTGGCTACTTTTACAATGACAATTCCATGTCCCATTTTAGGGACATTTTAAAGAGCCGCCAGATACAGAGCTCTCTGGAGAGATATTTAGTGCCACAGGTGTGCAGTGAATCAAGCTGGTCCTAGTGGGATTAAAAGACAAGAAGGGAGTGACCCCAGATGAGGACTTGTTACCTAGAGTCCTTATGGAGGGTCCTTCCAAAAGTAGGGTTTCTACCCTCCCCTCCTATCTCTTCCATCAAACACCACTCAGTCTTCAGTAAGGGTAAGTGCCACATTCATTTCATTCATTTGTGCATGTAAATCTATCTTTAAGGCCCCCAAAATTTTTTTTTTCCAAACTTCTGGGTTTCTGAAACGGATTAATTGAATTTCATTATTTCTTATGGGGAAAATAGTTTTGTTTTCGCCGATTTTGGTTTTAGCCGATCCATCTGGAACGGATTAAAACCGAAAACCGAGGATGACTGTACATTTATCTACACAGAAAACAATGAGATATATACTGTACATAGTATAAAATAGTAATATAAATTGACACTTACCTTTATTGAAGAGTTGTTGATGTGTGGAAGAAGGAAGGAGGGGAGAGGAAGGTGGTGTTGCTAGTGTTTGGAAGGGGAATCCCCTTCCATTAACACTTCAGGTACCAAGTCCTTTTCTGGGGTTACTTCCTTTCTTTGTTTTTTAATGCCACTAGGACCAGGTTGAGAGTCACTGGATTCCTTTCTTGCAAAATAACTGTCCAGAAAGGTCTGTTTCTGTCAGTTCTTTAAAATGTCCTTAAAATGTGACCAGACATTGTCATTGAACATGTCACATACACGGCATGCAACAGCTTTGTCAGGGTCATGCTCCTCCACAAATCTTTCCATCCTAGTCCACATTGTACACATCTCCTTAATCTCTGAAGAAAGTAACTACTTCCTTCTCCCTTCCTCCTCCTCTGAAGCAAATTCCTGAACTCTAGTCTGTTGTTCTTGCAGATTAAGGTCCAGCAGCTCTTCAGTGGTTAGTTCTTCATTGTGGTCCTCCACCAACTCTTCCACATCCTCACCACTAACCTCCATCCCCATGGACGTCCCCAATGCCACAACTGGCATAGGGGTGTCAGAGTCCGCCCCAAACCCTTCAAAATCCCTCTCTTAGACACAATCTGGCCACAGTTTTCTCCAAGCAGAGTTCATCGTCCTGGGAGTCACTTCCTGCCAAGCCTTACCTATAAGGCGTATACAATTAAGGATATTGAAGTGATCTTTCTAGAACTCTCTAAGGGTCAATTCAGAGTCTGAGGTTATGTCAAAACACCTTTGAAACATTGCTCTGGTGTAGAGTTTTTTGAAGTTTGAAATGACCTGCTGGTCCATGGGCTGGAGGAGAGGAGTGGTATTAGGGGGCAAGAACTTCACTTTGATGAACTTAAAATCCTTCACCATTTGCTCTTCCATGTCTCGAGGATGAGCAGGAGCATTGTCCATTACCAGGAGGCACTTGAGGTCCACTTTATTTTCCATGACGTATTTCTTCACACTGGGGCCAAACACTTCATTGAACCAATCAAGGAAAATTTCCCTGGTGACCCATGCCTTAGTGTTAGCCTTCCAAAACACACACAAATTAGCCTTGGCAACACTGTACTTCTTGAACACTCTGGGCTTTTCAGAGTGATAAACCAGTAAAGGCTTCACTTTGAAATCCCCACTGGCATTACAACACAACATGAGAGTTAGCCTGTCTTTCATAGGCTTGTGTCCTGGCAGTGCATTTTCCTCCTTCGTGATGTAGGTCCTCATTGGCATTTTCTTCCAAAAGAGGCCTGTTTCGTCACAATTGAACACTTGTTGGGGTTTGAATTGTTCAGCCTCTATGTACCCTTGAATTCCTGAACAAATTTTTCAGCCACACATTTGTCAGAACTTGCAGCCTCTCCATGCCTTTCAACATTGTGTATGTCACTTCGCTTCTTGAAATCTTCTAACCAGCCTTTGCTGGCCTTGAATTCATCAACATCAGCACTCGTTCCAGGACTTTTGTTTATGAGATCGTCATGCAACTGCCTTGCCTTTTCGCAAATTATTGACTGTGTAACACTATCTCCTGCTAACTCTTTCTGTCTCATCCACAAAAGCAACAACTTCTCAACTTCTTTGATTATTTGCGATCTTTTTTTCGTTAGCATATTCACCCCTTTCGCAACATCAGCTTCCTTGATTTCCTTTTTCTTCAACAAGATGGAAGTGATGGTTGAATGGGCCTTTCCATACATCCTAGAGCGCTCCCCCACACATACACCACTTTCATATTTTTCAGTGATCTCTTTCTTTACTTCTATTGTGTTTCTCACTTTCTTTACCAAAGGGGTGGCACTACTAGCTTTCTTTGGGCCTATGGTGGCTTATTTAGCAGTTGCAAGCACTAAAACGAATGGAATAATGACAAAATGTATGGTATGAATGCATGGGTGGCAGTCACTCGCTGGTAAACAATGGCACACTGACGCTCAATGTGGTGTTTATGTGCCCAGGCGGCTGGGAGGCCACGCGGACGCGTTTCAGATGACCGTCGATTTTTAAGCCAACGGACGAATATCAAGTCAACATTTTGCCAAAAAAAGTGGCCTATTTTCAAATTTGCCGATCTTCAAGGGAAACGATTTTCAAGGGTCCACTGTACTATAAAACAATTTTCATATCATCAAAACCAAGAAAATTAAAAAAAAAATGGAAAAAACAGTAAATATGTAGATTTTCTGCAAGCGGCAGCACTCCATGTTGCCATCAGCTGATCGCCAAGTGACAACTTTGCGGCCTCATATCTCGGTAAGTACTGACCCTAATTTTTTTCTTTTTATCCTATAACACTTAGAAAAATGTGCTCTTTATTTCTATAAAAAAATGATTATTTTTTTCAAAATATTCGGAGCACTGGGCAAGAGAACGTATACAGTATATACGTTTGGACCGTTTAGGGGTTAATAGTAAAAATAATACATAACTAACAATAACACATTTTTTTAAGATAGAACAATACAGTGGACCCCCAAGTATCGGCTACCCTGAGTATCGGCCAACTCGTGCTTTGGTCGCTTTTTTCGGCCCAATTTTGGCCCGACTATCGGCCGTTTCCCCGAGTATCGGCCCATGTACCAGACCTGTCCGCCTCCCTGCACAGGCGCCGTGAGCAAGTCTAGCTTTGTTTACCATTGAGTGAACATTACCCAGCGCTTCTTTATTGATTGTCACTGTGATATAAGTCACCATGGGTCCAAAGAAGCTTCCTAGTGGCACCCCTGTGGTAAAGAAAGTGAGGAACACCATCGACCTGAAGAAAGAGATAATAGAAAAATACGAGTGGCGTACGTGTGGGGGAGCTTGCCAGGATGTACAACAAAAACAAATCTACTATCACCTCTATCCTGGCAAAGAGAAAAGAAATCAAGGAAGCTAATGTTGCGAAAAGTGTTGATATGTTAACGAAAAATATATCACAAACAGTGGATGAGGTTGAGAAGTTGTTGGTGGTGTGGATCAACGAAAAACAGATAGCAGGTGATAGTGTTTCCATGGCGATAATTTGTGAAAAGGCAAGGCAGTTGCAAGCAGATCTTGTCAAGAAAATGCCTGGAACCAGTGCTGATGTGAGTGATTTTAAGGCCAGCAAAAGCTGGTTTGACAGATTTAGAAAACGTAGTGGCATACACAGTGTTGTAAGGCATGGTGAGGCATGCTGAAAAGTTTGTGAGTGAATTTAAGGGGTTCGTAGACACTGAAAATTTCAAACCCGAACAAGTGTTTAATTTTGACGAAACAGGCCTGTTTTGGAAGAAAATGCCAAACAGGACCTACATTACTCAGGAGGAAAAGGCACTGCCAGGACACAAGCCTATGAAAGACAGGCTAACTCTCTTGTTTTGTGCTAATGTTAGTGGGGATTTTAAAGTGAAGCCTTTACTTGTGTATCACTCAGAAAATCCCAGAGTGTTCAAGAAAAACAATGTGGTCAAGGATAGATTGTGTGTGTTCTGGAAAGCTAATAATAAGGCATGGGTCACAACGCAAATTTTCGTAGAGTGGGTCCATCAAGTGTTTGGCCCATGTGAAAAAATACCTCCAGGAAAAGAAATTGGGCCTTAAGTGCCTCCTGGTATTGGACAATGCTCCTGCTCATCCTCACAACTTGACAGACTTTTTGTCTAGTGAGTTCAGTTTTATAACAGTGAAGTTCTTGCCTCCTAACACCACTCCTCTCATCCAGCCCATGGACCAGCAGGTCATTTCTAACTTAAAAAAACTGTACACAAAAGCACTGTTTGAAAGGTGCTTTGAAGTGACCTCGGACAGTGAGTTGACCCTAAGAGAGTTCTGGAAGAATCACTTCAATATCTACAACTGCATAAGCCTTATAGGTAAGGCTTGGGAGGGAGTGACTTCCAGGACTTTTAACTCTGCTTGGAGACAATTGTGGCCAGATTGTGTCCAACAGAGGGATTTTGAAGGGTTTGAGACTGGCCCTGACCCTAATGACACTCTGCCTGTTGTGGAAGGTACTGTGGCATTGGGCAAGTCCATGGGGTTGGAGGTGAGTAGCGAGGATGTGGAAGAGTTGGTGCAGGACCACAGGGAAGAGCTAACCACTGAAGAGCTGCAAGAGCTTCATCTCCAACAGCATCAGACCACAGTTGAGGAACTTGCTTCACAAGAGAAGGAGGAGGAAGTGGGAGTGAAGGAGGTGCCTTCTTCAGTGCTTAATTAAGGACATGTGTGGAATGTGGAATAAGCTGCAAAGCTTCGTGGAGAAATACCACCCTGAGCAAGCTGAAACAACCCATATCTGCAACATGTTCAGTGATAAAACAATGTTCCATTTTAGGGGCATCTTAAAGAGGCACCAGAAACAGAGCACTTTTGACAGTTATTTTGTGCGAAAGGGGTCTAGTGACTCAAGCTGGTCCTAGTGGCATTAAAAGACAAAGAAGGGAAGTAACCCCAGAGAGGAACTTGTTACCTGAAGTCCTTATGGAGGGGGATTTCCCTTCCAAACACTAAGCCCTCCCTCACTCCTGCTCCCTATCTCCCAGATGCCTGCAAGTCTCTTCAGTAAAGGTAAGTAAATGTTATTTTAAATGTAAATTTATTAATTTAATGTGTGTTGTTATTATGTGTTGTGTGTATGTAAAACTATAGTTATTCCCTATAAATTGTATTTTTTTGTGAATTTTTTTGGATGTCTGGAACGGATTAATTATATTTACATTATTTCTCATGAGAAATAATGGTTCGACTTTAGGCCAGTTCAAGTTGAGGCCCAGCTCCTGGAACAGGTTACGTCCTATACTCGGGGATCCACTGTATGTGCATTTTATAAAAAGAATAATCAATTAGCAATGATTCAGGAATATGTGGACACATTACCATGGTTAATTTTATCAAATGGTATATTTTCAAACGCACGAGTTACAAAACAATATACAGTGGACCCCCGAGTTACGAGCATAATTCATTCCAGAAGGCTGCTCAAGTGCCATTACCAAACGAATTTTCTCCCTTAACCCTTTCGGGGTCGGTGCCGTACTAGTACGTTTTACGAGCAGAGGTTGGTGCCGTACTAGTACGCCCAAATTCTAGCGGCCTCAATTTAAGCAGAAAACGTCTGGTAGGCATACATATGAAAGAATGGGTCTGTGTGGTCAGTGTGCGCAGTATAAAAAAAATCCTACAGTACACACTGCATAATGAGAGAAAAAAAACTCTGACCGTTTTTTTCGATTAAAACAGCGACTTTGCAGTCGATTTTCTTATGGTATTTATTGATGTATTCTCTTTTTCTTGGTCTCATTTGATAGAATGGAAGATATATTACAGAAATGGAGATTATTTTGATTGGTATGACAATGACAAGTACCTTGAAATTGAGCTCAAATTAGCGAAAATGTTCGATTTTTGACGATGTTCAAGAGTAAACAAATCACACCATGCGTCCAATACACATCAACTGGCGAGTCTTATATTCATGCACAAGTGCTCTGATATTATTTATACCATTTTTACAATGATGCAGCTGTATACATAACAGTAAATCTTCTATTTTTGTGAGAATAAAAATTCAAAATGGAAAGCAAAAGTAATGGAACAGGGGCCTGGAGACGTGGCTAATGAACAGATAACATGTTATTTTAGTGCCAGGAATGTCTGCCTTGTTTACTGACCCTATTTTGAAATTGGCATCGTTTGAAATTTGTGGAAATTGGAAAATTGCCATTTTCTGACCACTATTTTGGGTAGATGAAATTGGTAAATAGGCAGTTTCTACTACTCATTCGATAGAAGAAATGGAGTTCTAGCGAAATAGCTATAATTTTAGGAGACTGAAACATTGGAATTTGTCGAAAATAGGGCTCGAAGTGGGTGAAATCGCCGATGCGTCAGTGTCATAGATACCGATAACTTCGCGAAAGCATAATTTCGTTAGTTTTCAATCAAATTTCATAATTTTGGTGGCGTTATGATCGGAAAAAGATTCTCTATCATTTCATACGAAAAATTAATTTTTTTTTCCAAAATTTTCGACCCCAGGAACACTTTCCTGAGAAGGCCTGTCGACCCCCAAAGGGTTAAGGAATAATGTCAAGTAGGTTAGTCCATTTCAGACCCCAAAATACACTTACAAAAGCACTTACAATATTACACTTACATAATTGTACGATTTTCAAGGTGCTCGTAACTCGGGGTCCACTGACAGTGGACCCTCGCTATTCAAACACTCCAAACTCGCCTTTATGTGTTTATTATTGTAAGTGCTTTTATAAGTGTATTTTGGGGCTGAAATAGACTAATCTATTCATCATTCCTTATGGGAATAAATTTGTTTGTAACAGCACTTGAACAGCATTCTGGGAATGAAGAATGTTCGAAGCCAGGGGTCCACTGTACAGTGGACCCTGAGTTCGGTCATAATTCATTCCAGAACGCTGTTCAAGTGCCATTACCGAACGAATTTGTTCCCATAAGGAATAATATAAAGTAGGTTAGTCCGTTTCAGACCCCTAAAAATACACTTACAAAAGCACTTACAATATTACACTTACATAATTGTTCAAGTTTTGAGGTGGTCGAAGCTCGGGGGTCCACTGTACTATACAGTAGGGCCTAGCTTATGGCGTTCTGCTATTACAGACATTTCAAATTATGACCAAAACTCGCTATATGCCTCCCCCACGGGTTCAGCCGGTGCTACCCTTTCGGGCCGAATCAGAACCCCCACCCTTTTCTGGTGGTAGTTACCTTACCTGGTGACAGTGAAACTGTGGAGAGACACTACACCTCCACTCTTCTCCTGAACAGGTAAGGTGCTCTACCAAGGGTATTTTAATTGTGGTTGTTAATTAAAGTTACCAGTAATTTCTACCATCTTAAAGTAAACATGTTATCCTTTTTCTTTCTTACGTGTTATGTTTACTTACTTGTGGTAACTATTTTTTATTTTCTCTTTATCAGCTCTGCTGCTGGCCTGGTCAGCTGGTACAGACGCCAGTTTTGAAGGAGCTAGATATACGTCTCTCTGACTTGGTTTTTGTCTACTCTTCCGCTTCAAAATCTTACGTACCTCGACCAAGTGGCATACGAGAATTGTTAACTACCCAGGATAACCATCCTACATCTCGTCTACATCAGAGGCTCAACCTGGGCTTATATTCTCCTACTCTCCATCCTGCCAGAACCACAAAATCCTATTTTTTTATATATTTTATTAAAAACTTAAAAGTCTTAATTTATTTCATATCCAAGAGTCTTTATTTGTTTTTATTATTTTTTCCATTGTTATTTGTTCAGGTGGAAGGCGTTCCTCTGACAATGGCGACCTTGCCAGGATACGACTCTTGAGGCTACATCTTCCTGATGGTTCTACTGGTTCGTGAGTATAACATTTAAGATTGAAAAGGGTGAGTTCGTATCTTTGAGATGTCAAGTCATTACTGGTAGTCTTTGATTTACAGTTGTTTGGTTCTTGGGTTGGGCTTAGAAGTTTACTCATTATTGTTGGACCTGAGGAACTTCCATAATAACCCCTCCTGGGTGAACCGTGTTCATTTATCTTAGTGAAGGCTTTTGAGCCCACTAGATTTGCTTCCAAGTGAAAATATTATTTCATTTTCTTTGGGAAGGTTTAGAAAGTGTGCGGACGAGGTCCCTCTTTTGAAACAGTCGTTTCAGTTGTTAATTTAAGATCAACTTGTTTGGTTTGTATTATATTTTCTTACTATGGATTCATTAGATTTCTGGTTAAGGGCTGGAAAAGACATGGGATTTACAGGCCAGTCTCTTGATAGTTATATTACTGCTAAAATGGCTATAGAAGAGAAAAAGGAACAGGAAAGACTAGCTCTAGCTAAACAGGAGGAACAAGAAAGACTAGCTCTAGCTAAACAGGAGGAACAGGAAAGACTAGCTCGAGAAGAGAAAAGACTAGCTATAGAAGAGAAAAAGGAACAGGAAAGACTAGCTCGAGAAGAGAAAAAGGAACAGGAAAGAATAGCACGAGAAAATGAAAGGATTGCTCGTGAGGACAAACGAGAACAGGAGAGGGTTGCTAGAGAAGACAGAGAGCAGGCAAGGGAAGTAGCCTTCAGGATGAATGAGATTGAAGAAAAGTCAAAGCAGAGGGAGTTAGAACAGTTAAGGCTGGAATTGGAAGACAAGAAGGTAGAGCTATCTAAGCATAAAATAGATGAAGGGGTACTAGAATACCCTACCCACGAATCTAATATTAGGATGCCTCAAATTCCACCTTTCACAGAGCAGGATGACATCGCGGCATATATCACCAGATTCGAGAACACTGCCACACTCTGTGAGTGGCCCTCAGATTCTTGGGCTACAAGGCTTGGATTACTTCTATCAGGTACAGCTTTAAACGTATATTCCACCTTACCAGCTGACGTAATCACTGATTATCCTCTACTTAAGAAAGCTATCTTAAACGCTTTCAAGAAGACCACCCACCATTACAGGTCTGAGTTTCGGCACACTAAAATATCCCCCAATCAGAATTATATGCAGTATCTGACAACACTTTTCAGATTGTTTGATTGTTGGATTGATAGTGCCGAAGTTGATCATGACTTTGATTCATTACGCGACCTGATGGTAAGAGACCAATTTCTCTCTTCTGTTAACTCTGACTTACGTATCTTTATTAAAGAACGTGACGTTCACACAGCTTCCGAAATGGCACAAGCGGCAGATATATACGTCTGCGCTCATAATAACTACCCTAAAGAGCGTAGTGGATATAAATCTGTTGTACCTAAACAATCTGAGTCATCCAAACCATTTTCCTCTAAGAAATTCCCAGTAAAATGTTACAACTGTAACGAATTGGGACACAGACGTCCAGATTGTCCCAAGAGAAAAGGTGAGAATATTGGAAAGTGTTTCACCGAAGCTAATATTAACGCACCTTTTAGTGAAGGTTCTGTTAATGGCATGAATGTTTCCACCATTCTTAGGGATACTGGGTGTTCTTGTATTGTTATTTCAAGTAAACTCTTTCCTAACTTAGATTCAACCCGGTATAAAAGTACTAAATTAACTGACTACTTAGGAAGAAGTGATGAGTTTCCTACTCTCAGATGTTTCATTAACTGCAAATGGTTTACTGGTTGGGTAGAAGCAGTGGTGGCCCCAATAACTTCATGTTCTGTTTTGGTTGGGAACATAGAAGGGGCGACCTTCCCATCTGAATTAGACTGTGTAAGGTTTTCAAATGATTCCGGAAAAGATAAACTTGATACTTCTGTTTCTTCCCTAGAATCTCCAGAAGTGAATAATCAGGATAACTCAATTCAGAGTTCTGATAATCATGAAACTCCTGGAAAAACCTTAGAGAAGCAGTCATCAAAACCAATCTGCACAGAAACTGAGGAAATACCACAGGTGACTGAATCTTCCCCACAACTGGACACGGTTAACGTCCTTACCAGAGCTCAATCTAAGGTAAAACCCATCCATCCTTTAGTACTTTCCAAAGGAAAACCTATTGAGCTGTCACACCTAGATTTGGAAGGTCTCCAGAAGACTTGTCCTTCCTTAGAGGAAACCCGAAAGCTAGCATTAAATGACAATGTGATTAAAAGAAAGAAGTTCAGTTATAAATTTGAGTTCAAAAGTAATCTTCTATACAGGACTATAGTGATGCGGACAATCCCAATGAGGTGGGAAAAAGTCTATTAGTCATTCCTAGGGATTGTCCTGAGACTATTTTGAAAATTTCTCATGACCTGCCTGTCTCTGGCCATTTCTCCCATAGGAAGACCTATGATAAGATCAAAGACTTGTACTTCTGGCCTGGGATGTCCTCTGACATCTATAAGTACTGTAGATCATGTCACGTATGTCAACTTTCCTCTCAAAAGGGTAGAACTAAGAGGGTTCCCATGGTCAAAATGCCAATTTTTTCAGTTCCATTTGCTAGAGTTGCAGTGGATATAGTTGGTCCCCTCCTCCTCGTCATCAGGAGGTCATAAGTATATTTTGACTATGATAGACTATGCGTCCAGCTTCCCTGAGGCGGTACCCATAAAATCCATCACGTATATAGAAGTAGCTGAAGCTTTACTGTGTATTTTTTCACGGGTCGGTATTCCTCGTGAAATTCTGTCAGATCAAGGGACTCAATTCACGTCGGAAGTGATGGAACAAGTTTATCAACTTGTAGGTGTTAAACCGCTTTTCACTACACCTTATCATCCAATGTGTAATGGAAGAGTGGAACGTCAACATGCCATCCTGAAGTCTATATTAAAGAAACTCTGTATTCTTAAACCAACTGACTGGCATAGATATCTACCATGTGCTCTCTTTGCAATGAGGGAGATTCCTAGTGACTCTCTGGGATATTCCCCTTTTGAATTACTTTATGGAAGACAGGCTCGTGGACCACTATATATCCTGAATGAACTGTGGTCTAAAGATATTGAACCTGAAGTTCAAAACACTTACCAGTTTCTCCTAGACCTTAGGGAAAGATTGGAAGAAACTGCTGATTTGGTTGTCAAAAACCTTAATGTGTCTATGGAAACTTACAAGACATATTTTGACCATAAGAGCTCCCAACGTAAGTTTAATGTTGGTGATGAGGTACTAGTTCTTTTGCCGGACAAATCCAACAAATTATTAATTACCTGGCGAGGGCCGTATAAGGTAACCAAGGTCTATAATAAGGTAGATTACATCTTGGATGTCAATGGTAAGGAAAGAATGTACCACGTCAATATTTTAAAACGGTATCACCGTAGAGAAGTTAATCTTTGCTTAAACACCTTTGATGAAGACACTTTGTCTTACAGCTTAGTTAGCAATCATGATTCTTACGAATGTAAAATTTGTATTATAGATGACGAATCTCGCACAGAATCGAAGGAACTACTGGATATCTTAACTGATGATTCTGCCACCCATAACTCAAATGTCAACATCAACAGTGAACTATCTTGTAAACAAAAGTCTCAAGTAAGTGCCATAGTAAATACGTTTTCAGATGTATTCACAGAAATCCCAGGACTTACCACTACTGTTATACACAAGATTGAATTAACAGCACAGGAACCAGGCAGACGGAAAGTCTATCCTGTCCCTGTTCACTTACGACAAACATTTGATAACGAAGTGGACAAACTCTTAAAGTTAAAGATTATAGAACCTTCTAAATCAGCTTTCTGTTCTCCAGTTGTAATGGTTAAGAAACCAGATAATACTTACAGACTGGCCCAAGATTTCCGTTATTTAAATACCATTACTAAATGGGATGCTGAACCCATGCCAGTAATTGATCATGACTTGTATAAATTCCATGACTGTAAGTTCTTCTCTGAATTAGATATCTCACAAGCATACCATCAGGTGTCTTTACACCCAGACTCTAAACCATACACTGCTTTCCCCACTCATAGAGGACTAATGCAATATCGCACTATGCCTTTTGGTTTGGTTACAGCTTGTGCCACTTATATTAGGCTTATGAGAATAGTCCTCTCTGACTTAAAGAATGTTTCGGTGTATTTTGATAACATTTACATCATGACTCATGTCTGGGAAGATCATCTGTCAACACTGTCGCTTGTTTTAAAGAGACTAAGAGCTCATGGCCTTACAGTCAAACCACAGAAGTGTTTTCTTGGTTACTTCAAAATACAATACTTGGGGTTCATTATATCAGACAATTCTTTATCTCCTATTCCTAACAAAACTAAAGCTGTACTTGAATGCACTTTTCCTAGTACAAAAAAATTGCTAAGAAGTTTCCTCGGATCTGTAAACTTCTACAGAAGTTTTGTCCCAAACTTAAGTGGTCTGACCTCCATTCTCACTGACTATTTAAAAAAGAATGTGAAAGAACCACTGGTTTGTTCTGATGAAGCAAAACAAAGCTTCGAACAAATTAAAAGAATATTTTCGAACCCTCCTGTCCTAAAATTACCAGATATTAACGAAGTTTTTTGTCTCCGAACAGATGCCTCTCATTCTGGACTCGGTGCTGTGTTACTTCAGTATTACGATGAGACACCGTTCCCGGTATCTTTTGCTAGTAAGAAGCTTCTACCACGGGAAGAAAGTTACTCTACTGTGGAAAAGGAATGTTACGCCTTAGTGTGGGGTATAAGTAGATTCAAATACTACTTGTATGGGAAACCCTTCATACTTGAAACTGATCACAAGCCACTCATGTATTTAGAAAACTTCAAAGGTACAAATAGCAGACTCTTGAGATGGGCTTTGGCTATTCAGGCCTACAAGTTTAAGGTTATTTATATCTCTGGCTCTGAAAACCACTTTTCAGATTGGCTGAGCCGAGGTTGTACATAGTGCTTTTCCCTCTGTTTAACTTATTACCTTCGACCATAAGTTTTGGAAAGGGGGTATTGTGAGGGAAAAGTAGTCTAATTATGGGTTAAGGTTGTTAGTCTGCCGGCGGTCATTCACGGGTTCAGCCGGTGCTACCCTCTTGCGGGCCGAATCAGAACCCCCCACCCTTTTCTGGTGGTAGTTACCTTACCTGGTGACAGTGAAACTGTGGAGAGACACTACACCTCCACTCTTCTCCTGAACAGGTAAGGTGCTCTACCAAGGGTATTTTAATTGTGGTTGTTAATTAAAGTTACCAGTAATTTCTACCATCTTAAAGTAAACATGTTATCTTTTTTCTTTCTTACGTGTTATGTTTACTTACTTGTGGTAACTATTTTTTATTTTCTCTTTATCAGCTCTGCTGCTGGTCTGGTCAGCTGGTACAGACGCCAGTTTTGAAGGAGCTAGATATACGTCTCTCTGACTTGGTTTTTGTCTACTCTTCCGCTTCAAAATCTTACGTACCTCGACCAAGTGGCATACGAGAATTGTTAACTACCCAGGATAACCATCCTACATCTCGTCTACATCAGAGGCTCAACCTGGGCTTATATTCTCCTACTCTCCATCCTGCCAGAACCACAAAGGCCTATTTTTTTATATATTTTATTAAAAACTTAAAAGTCTTAATTTATTTCATATCCAAGAGTCTTTATTTGTTTTTATTATTTTTTCCATTGTTATTTGTTCAGGTGGAAGGCGTTCCTCTGACAGCCTCCCCCACTTGACTTTCTCATATGGTCATTGTGCACAACCCAGTTTGTTTATATTCTCCATGAGCTCCATGTCTTTCCATTATGTCTGGAAACTTAACAAAATTTCAAGAGTTTTAAAGTTATTTCATATTTTATATACAGTAGACCGTTATATTTCATGGATTTATTTGCCAAGTTTTGGTTATTGCACTATTAAAAAATTGAGGCATAATTTTATACAACACTTTGTAAAATTAACTTAACATGGCTCCAGTTGCGGATGTGGAAAAAATTTCCCCAGCTCAAGCTGCAGCCTTGTTGTGGGTCAGTGGGGTAGACCTCCCGCCATCCCCTGCCACCCTTAACACTCCCCTGCCACCCTTTCAGGGTCGAGAGGCCCTCTCTCAAACTCGTTCTCAGGGTTGAAAAGTTTTCAGAAAAAAAAAAAAAAATCTTATGAAATGATAAAGAATCTTTTTCTGATCATAATGACACCAAAATTATGAAATTTGGTGGAAAACTAACAGAATTATGCTCTCGCAAAGTTAGCAGTATCGACAATATTTACGCATCTGCGATTTCGCCCACTTTAACCCTTTAACTGTCCACACGTAGATCTACGTTCACTCGCGCACTGCTCCGAATATTTAAAAAAAAAAAAAAATCATTTTATTTTCTAAAAATGAAGAGCGCATTTTTATAAACAGGATAGGCTAAAAAAAAAATTTAGGGCCAGTACTTACCGAGATATAAGCTCGACAAGTTGGTGCTGGATGCTCACCTGACGGCAACATCAAGTCCTGCCGCTTGCAGAAGTAATGCCGATATACTTTTTTTTCTAGTTTTTATTTTAATTTATACAATTTTTATGTTCTGGTAATTACAATTTATAATAGTTCTTGTGATTTCATAGCCAATCTTTGTTCTAACACTAATATTAGGTACTGAAATAGTACTCAAATAGTCACAATGACACTAACAGGTGAACAATTTCACCTGCCATGGTCATTTACTATTGTCTATAAATATATACGAAGTATTTATAGGTCCCAGCAATGTTTTAGACATCCTGGATTATATATGAAACTCCTTGAAGAATGGTGTGTTGACAATTGGCAGATAACTACTGATAAGGCAGTGACATTGATGAATGAATGTGTGCAAGGAACCCTTGCCTTGTTTTCACTGTCTATCTGTCTATCTCTGTCTAGCTCTGCTTATCTGTCTTTCTGTCTGCCTGTGTGTGCCTGGAGTATATGAAACTCTTTGAAGAATGTTGTTATGACAAGTGTCAGGTAACACTGACAGCCCAATGACATTGATGAATGGGAGCAGGGAACCCTCTCCGTGTTTCCATTGTCTATCTGTCTAGCTCTGCTTATCTGTCTTTCCGTCTGCCTGTGTGTGTGTCTTTCCGTCTGCCTGTGTGTGTGTGTCTTTCCATCTGCTTGTCTCAGTCTGAGTGCGGCTCGTAAGCCAACAGGTATTATACGCGATGCAGAAGTGACAATGCGTATTACTTGCCAGTCATGGTATTATGTCTTATATCTACAAGCATTGTATAGCAATATGCCTGGAATTTTTGGGTTATCCTAGGAAATTTACACTATGTATAATAACTGTCCTTATGTGTACATGTGAGAGAGAGACAGAGAGAGATATTACAGATATACAGTGGTACCCCGACTTACGATATTAATCCGTCAGAGAGGGCATATTTTAAAGCGAAACAATCGTTAAACGAATCAATTTTCCCCATAAGAAATAATGGAAATAAATTTAATCCGTCCAAGACTTCCAAAAGTAGTTAAATATTTTTTAGAACTTTTGGACATTAAATAATAAATAATTGAATAAAGAATACATAAATACACATGCAAATATTGTACAATAACATGTCACTTACATTTATTGAAGAGTTGTTGATGTGTGGAGGACGGGAGGAGGGGAGAAGGTGGAGTAGTATGCTAGTGTTTGGAAGGGGAATCCCCTTCCATTAACACTGCAGGTGGTAAGTTCTTTTCGGGGTTACTTCCCTTTTCTTTGAATGCCACTAGGACCAGCTTGAGAGTCACTAGACCTCTTTCTAACAACAAATTTGTCCAGGGAGCTCTGTGTCTGGCGATTCTTTAACACATCCCTGAAATGACACACCACTGTGTCATTGTACAGGTTGCCAGCACGGCCTGCAACAGCATGGTTAGGGTGATATTCATCCATAAATGCTTGCACCTTGCTCCACATTCCACAAATGTCCTTAATCCTTGAAGAAGGCACATTCTTCCATTTTTGTTCCACCTCCACCTCCTCCTTTGAACCATTGTCCTGACCTCTGCTCTCTTGTTCCAGTTGCTGTTGAAGCTCTTGCAGATCTTCAGTGGTTAGCTCTTCCTTGTGCTCCTCCACCAACTGTTCCACATCCTCACCACTCACCTCTAACCCCAAAGACTTGCCCAATTCCACAATTTCTTCCAAAACAGGCTCAGGCTCAGGCTCAGGGTTCTGAGGCTCAGCCCCAAAACCTTCAAAATCCCTCTCTAGGACACAGTCTGGCCACAATTTTCTCCAGGCAGAGTTCAAAGTCCTGGTAGTCACTCCTCCCAAGCCTTACCTATAAGGTGTACACAATGCAGCATATGGAAATGTTTTTCCAAAATTCTCTTAGGGTTATGTTCATGTCTAGGTCACATCAAAGCACTTTTGAAACATTGCTTTGGTATAGAGTTTTAAAGTTGGAAATGACCTGCTGGTCCATGGGCTGGAGGAGAGGAGTGGTATTAGGGGCAAGAACTTCACTTTGATGAATTTAAACTCCTCCACAATTTTCTCTACCAAGTTTGGAGGATGACAAGGAGCATTGTCCATTATCAGGAGGCACTTAAGTGGCAAATTATTGTCCAATAGATATTTCTTCACACTGGGGCCAAACACTTCATTGAACCAATCTAAGAAAATGTCCTTTGTGACCCAAGCCTTTTGTTAGACTTCCACATCACACACAAGTTAGACTTGCTGACACCGCATCTGCCAAACACTCGGGATTTTCAAAAGATACACCAGTAAAGGCTTCACTTTGCAATCACCACTGGCATTGGCACACAGCATCAAAGTTAGCCTGTCTTTCATAGGCTTATGTCCTGGCTGTGCCTTTTCCTCCTGAGTAATGTAGGTCCTGTTGGGCATTTTCTTCCAAAACAGGCCTGTTTCATCACAATTAAACACTTGTTGGGGAGGAATTGTTCAGCCTCTAGGTACTCCTGGAATTCAGGAACATATTTTTCAGCCGCACTTTTGTCACAACTGGCTCCTCGCCATGCCTCACAACACTATGTATGCCACTTCGATTCTTAAATTTGTAAAACCAGCCTCTGCTGGCTTTAAATTCGCTCACTTCACTCGTTGCAGGCATTTTCTTAAGGAGATCATCATGCAACTGCCTTGCTTTTTCACATATTATTCCCTCCAAAACAGTATCTCCTGCTAACTGTTTCTCGTTGATCCACACCAACAACAACCTTTCCACATTTTCCAGCACTTGTGGTCTGTGTTTTGTGATCACAGATGCACCTTTTACAACAACAGCTTCCTTGATTTTACTTGAATATTTCTTATCCACAATGGTAGCGATGGTAGAATAGGGTTTACCATACAGCCTGGCCAGCTCACTGATACGCACTCCACTTTCATATTTTTCTATTATCTCCTTCTTCACTTCTATCGTACATATATTTCTGTTCCTCTTTGCCACAGGCTTAGCACTAGGATCTTTCCTTGGACCCATGGTAGCTTATTTAGCAGTTGCAAGCACTAAAAACAGTGGAATAATGACAATATACTGGTATGAATGCGTGGGTGTGGGTGGGTGGTCGCTCTCGCTTGTAAACAATAGCACTGACGCTCCCTGGAGTGCGCGCTCAGCTGGGCGCCAAGCGGACAGGTCCGGTACGAATGTCGGTAAACGAAGCAAACATCGTAAGTCACAAACAAATTTCTTACGTTATAAATATTGGTTATCGAAAATAACGTAAGATGATAACATCGTAAGTCGGGGTTCCACTGTATATAGATAGACAGAGATATAGACATACAGAGATATAGGACAGATAATATAGACAGAGATATAGACAGAGATATAGACAGAGATATAGACACAGATATAGACACAGATATAGACAGAGAGACAGCCAAAGCCAGCCTGCCGAATATATAAGAACATAAAAAAGAAGGAACACTGCAGAAGGCCTACTGGCCCATGCATGGCAGGTCCATGTCACCCCCCAGCTTAGACCAATGACCCACCTAGTCAGGTCACATCCTCTGAAGGAAGGAGCACAGCATCAGACCTAGTAGCACAAGCTAGTCAGGTCCAACTCATACCCACCCACAACCACTCATGTATTTATCGAACCTATTTTTACTTTCCTCTTATAAGGGGAGTGTTAATGCGACATGACATCAGTGAATCCCTGGTGTTTGCCACATTATTTGCTCTAGCTGGCACTCAATTGAACTAGTGCTCCCCCAAGGTACTAAGTGGTCCCAGATTTTTTTAAAACTGCGCACACTGAGGGCGCAGACCCATTAATAATAATAATAAAAATAATAATAATAATAATAATATTTTTATTTCGATGCATGTTACAAGTGTACACTGTTATTGGTAGTTACAATTATAAAACTGTAATGCAAGGAGAGCCACTGGCATGCCATGGCATTAGGGGCAGTTTATTCTAAAGACTTATTCACTAAGTACTTAATGCTAAAGAAATTGATTGAGTTTATTCTAGTTCTGTATTATTTTAAATTATAATATGGTTATACATACTATTAAAAGACAATACAAGAGAAATTGGTTGAGTTTAATCTAGTTGTATATTTTATTTCAAGTTACAGTATGTTGATGCTATACTAGTATAATAACAATACTAGAAAAATTTATAGAGTTTCTTCTAGTTATATATTTTATTTCAAATTAAGAAAATGATACTATAATATTTTAAATGACAATATGATGATATGAAATTGCAGCAAGTGTTAAGGAGGATGAACATATCAAATTGAGATTATCTTAAGTAAAATAATATTGGGTTTGAAAGTTTGTTACAGTATGAGTATTTAGTATTGGGTGAGTAGGTGATTTTTGAGAAGAGTCTGGAATTGATTTTCCGACAAGGTTAACTTAATATTTACTGGTAATGAATTCCAGATTCTGGGGCCCTTTATGTGCATAGAATTTTTACATTGGTTAGTATGGACTCGGGGTATGTCAAATAGTGATCTGTGTCTTGTGTCATGTTCGTGGGACCTATTAAAGTTGTTGAGGAGAATTCTGAGCGCAGGCCTATTGCACTAAATTTGAAGGAATGAAAAATAAAACGTTGATCTACGTTCGGAGCAGTACGCGTACAAACGTATATCTACGTTTGGACAGTTAAAGGGTTAAGCCCTATTTTTGGCAAATTTCAATGTTTCAGTCAACTATTTTGCTAGAATTCCATTTGTTCCATCAATTGAGTATAAAAAAACGCCAATTTACCGATTTCAACTACCCAATAAGGTGGTCAGAAAATGGCAATTTGGCCAATTTCACAAAAATTTCAAAAGATGCCAATTTCAAAATAGGGTCCAGAATAAATGAGACAGATATTCCTGGCACTAAAATAACATTTTATCTGTTCATTAGTCATGTCTGCAGGGCCCTCTTACATTACTTTTGCTTTCCATTTTGAATTTTTATTCTCACAAAAAAATAGAAGATTTACTGTTATGTATACAACTGCATCAACGGTATAAATAATATCAGCGCACTTGTGCAGGAATATTAGACTCACCAGTTGATGTGTATTGGACGTATGCGTGATTTGTTTACTCTTGAACATCAGCAAAAATAGAACATTTTCGCTACTTTGCGCTCAGTTTCAAGGTACAGTGGACCCCCGAGTAACGAGCAAAATTCATTCCAGAAGCCTGCTCAAGTGCCATTACCGAATGAATTTACTCCCTTAAGAAATAATGTCAAGTAGGTTAGTCCATTTCAGACCCCCAAAAATACACTTACAAAAGCACTTACAATATTATACTTACATAATTGTATGATTTCCGGGGTGCTCGTTACTCGGGGGTTCACTGTACTTGTCATCGTGAAACCAATCAAAATTATCTCTATTTCTGTAATATATCTTCCATTCTATCAAATGAGACCAAGAAAAAGATAATACAACTATAAATACCATATGAAAATAGACTGCAAAGTCGCTGTTTTAAACCAAAAACATGGTCAATTTTTTTTCCTTATTATGCAGTGTGTGGTTCAGGATTTTTTTTTATACTGCGCACACTGATCGCACAGACCCAGTCTGTTTCCGCTTGATTTGAGGGCGCTAGAATTTAGGCGTACTAGTACATCAATAACCCTGATGCATAAGCCGTACTAGTACGGCAAAAACCCTGAAAGGGTTAACACTCCCGTCACCCCCATCCCAGCCTTCATGAATACGTGTCCAGTTCCATTCTGTATTAAGTGGGTCATACACCCACATGAGCACAAACACATACAAGCGAGCGCACACACATACAAGCGAGCGCACGCACATACAAGCGAGCGCACACACATACGAACAAGTGAGCGCACACACATACAAGCGCGCGCACACAAATACAAGCGCACACACACACAGGAGGGCGCACGCAGAGACAGACACACACACAACTCGACCCCTGCAACCACAACTAGGCGAGTAAAACTAGGTGAGTACACACACGGACATGAGCATTGTGAGGGAAAAGTGGTTGTAAATAAGGTAACGGTTGTTCAGTCAGCCGGGAGCAGTATTTACGAGTTACATCAGCACTACCATCTAGCGGGCTGGAGCTAAACTCTTGTTCCCGGTTGTCTGAGGGTTTTTACTTTCTACTCCTGGTAGTATGACTCTTACCTGGTGTCGGTTGGGGAGTGGAAAGTCACTTCACCTTCACTCTTCTCCGAATCAGGTAAGGCAAGCCACCAGGAGTATTTCTTTTGTTTGATTATTATGTTTTCTTTGGTTACCAGTAGTGACTTGGTCATCTTGAAACACCTTTTTCTATCTTAAATGTTTTAAGACTTATGGTAACCAGAATATTTTCTTTATTATCAGCTCTGCCGCTGGACTGGTCCTCCAGGACAGACGCATGACTTACGAGCAAGATTTCCCTGGACTTAACGGGAATTCCACAACAACTCCTCTCTAGTTTCTAACTTGTGTGCGTTAGAGGGTGTTGCTGAAGATCTCACCTCTGTTTGGATACCTACAGTGTGTATTCCTACTTAGTGGTCCCAGGAGATTCACCATCTACTCCGGAGACATACCACCTACTCGGAGACAACCATCATCTATTCTCCCCCTCTCCGGTTATTACCTCCTGTCTCACCAACAGACCTGAACCACAACGGATATATTTCTTTTTTATTTCTATTTAATTAAAATCCAGAAAAAACCATCTTATTATAACTATCCTTCGGTTTACTATTATTTATTTTTTCCATCAATATTTTGTTCAGGGGAAGGCGTTTCCCTGACAATGGCGACCTTGCCAGGATACTGGACTCTGGATACAACTTCTGATGGTTCACCTGGTCGTGAGTATTACATTTAAGGTTGAAAAGGGTGAGTTCGTTAAGGTGTCAAGTCATTACTGGTAGTCTTTGACTTACAGTTGTTTGGTTCTTAGGTTGGGTTTAGAGGTTTACTCAATTTTGTTGAACCTGAGGAACTTCCATAATAACCCCTCCTGTGTGAACCGTGTTTATTTATCTTAGTGAAGGCTTTTGAGCCCACTAGATTTGCTTCCAAGTTGAAAATATTATTTCATTTTCTTTGGGAAGGTTTAGAAAGTGTGCGGACGAGGTCCCTCTTTTGAAACAGTCGTTTCAGTTGTTAATTTAAGATCAACTTATTTGGTTTGTATTCTATTTTCTTACTATGGTTTCGTTAAATTTCTGGTTAAGGGCTGGAAAAGACATGGGATTTACAGGCCAGTCTCTCGATAGTTATATTACAGCTAAAATGACTATAGAAGAGAAAAAGGAACAGGAAAGACTAGCTATAGAAGAGAAAAAGGAACAGGAAAGACTAGCTATAGAAGAGAAAAAGGAACAGGAAAGACTAGCTCTAGCTAAACAGGAGGAACAGGAAAGACTAGCTCTAGCTAAACAGGAGGAACAGGAAAGACTAGCTCTAGCTAAACAGGAGGAACAGGAAAGACTAGCTCGAGAAGAGAAGAGACTAGCTATAGAAGAGAAAAAGGAACAGGAAAGACTAGCTCGAGAAGAGAAAAAGGAACAGGAAAGAATAGCTCGAAAATGAAAGGATTGCTCGTGAGGACAAACAGAACAGGAAAGGGTTGCTAGAGAAGACAGAGTTCAGGCAAGGGAAGTAGCCTTCAGGATGAAGGAGATTGAAGAAAAGTCAAAGCAGAGGGAGTTAGAACAGTTAAGGCTGGAATTGGAAGCCAAGAAGGTAGAGCTATCTAAGCATAAAATAGATGAAGGGGTACTAGAATACCTTACCCACGAATCTAATATTAGGATGCCCCAAATTCCACCTTTCACAGAGCAGGATGACATCGCGGCATATATCACCAGATTCGAGAACACTGCCACACTCTGAGAGTGGCCCTCAGATTCTTGGGCTACAAGGCTTGGATTACTTCTATCAGGTACAGCTTTAAACGTATATTCCACCTTACCAGCTGACGTAATCACTGATTATCCTCTACTTAAGAAAGCTATCTTACAGGCTTTCAAGAAGACCACCCATCATTACAGGTCTGAGTTTCGGCACACTAAAATATCCCCCAATCAGAATTATATGCAGTATCTGACAACACTTTTCAGATTGTTTGATTGTTGGATTGATAGTGCCGAAGTTCATCATGACTTTGATTCATTACGCGACCTGATGGTAAGAGACCAATTTCTTTCTTCTGTTAACTCTGACTTACGTATTTTTATTAAAGAACGTGACGTTCACACAGCTTCTGAAATGGCACACGTTGCAGATATATATACCTGCGCTCATAATAACTACCCTAAAGAGCGTAGTGGATATAAATCTGTTGTAACTAAACAATCTGAGTTATCCAAACCATTTTCCTCTGAGAAATTTCCAGTAAAATGTTATAACTGTAACGAATTGGGACACAGACATCCAGACTGTCCCAAGAAAAAAGGTGAGAATATTGGAACATGTTTCACCGAAGCTAATATTAACGCACCTTTTAGTGAAGGTACTGTTAATGGCATGAAGGTATCCACCATTCTTAGAGATACTGGGTGTTCTTGCATTGTTATTTCGAGTAAACTCTTTCCAAACTTAGATTCAACTCGGTATAAAAGTACTAAATTAACTGACTACTTAGGAAGAAGTGATGTGTTTCCTACTCACAGATGTTTCATTAACTGCAAATGGTTTACTGGTTGGGTAGAAGCAGTGGTGGCCCCAATAACTTCATGTTCTGTTTTGGTTGGGAACATAGAAGGGGCTACCTTCCCATCCGAATTAGACTGTGTAAGGTTTTCAATCTATTCCGGAAAAGATAAACTTGATACTTCTGTTTCTTCCCTAGAATCTCCAGAAGTGAATAATCAGGATAACTCAACTCAGAGTTCAGATACTCGTGAAGCTCCTGGAAAAACCTTAGAGAAGCAGTCATCTAAACCAATCTGCACAGAAACTGAGGAAATACCACAGGTGACTGAATCTTCCACACCACTGGACTTGGTTAACATCCTTACCAGAGCTCAATCTAAGGTAAAACCAATCCATCCTTTAGTTCTTTCAAAAGGTAAACCTATTGATCTGTCACACCTAGATTTGGAAGGTCTCCAGAAGACTTGTCCTTCCTTAGAGAAAACCCGTAAGCTAGCATTAAATGGCAACGTATTTAAAAGAAAAAACCTTATGTACAAATTTGAGTTCAAGGGTAATCTTTTATACAGGACTATAGTAACCTCTGACAATCCCAACTATGTTGGAAGAAGTCTATTGGTCATCCCTAGGGATTGTCGTAAGACTATTATAAGAAGTACGCATGAAGAAACAGTCTCGGGCCATATTACACGTCGGAGGACCTTAGACATGATCAGAGAATTGTACTTCTGGCCGGGGATGTCCTCTGACATTTATAAATTCTGTAAAGCCTGTCCAGCTTGTCTACCTTACTTTCAAAAAGGTGGAACTAAGAGTCCCAAAATTGTCAAGCAAGCCACTGAAATATTTGATGGTACATATACTCCTCAGTGGAGTAGGAATGTTATGCCACAATATCATACAAATCTAAAGCTTGGTATCTCGTGCTCTCGTACCCACTTTGCAGATTGGCGGAGCCGAGGTCACATACCTAATACTTTTCCCTCTGGTGTTAACTTATTGCCTCCGACCATAAGTTTTGGAAAAGGGGGTATTGTGAGGGAAAAGTGGTTGTAAATAAGGTAACGGTTGTTCAGTCAGCCGGGAGCAGTATTTACGAGTTACATCAGCACTACCATCTAGCGGGCTGGAGCTAAACTCTTGTTCCCGGTTGTCTGAGGGTTTTTACTTTCTACTCCTGGTAGTATGACTCTTACCTGGTGTCGGTTGGGGAGTGGAAAGTCACTTCACCTTCACACTTCTCCGAATCAGGTAAGGCAAGCCACCAGGAGTATTTCTTTTGTTTGATTATTATGTTTTCTTTGGTTACCAGTAGTGACTTGGTCATCTTGAAACACCTTTTTCTATCTTAAATGTTTTAAGACTTATGGTAACCAGAATATTTTCTTTATTATCAGCTCTGCCGCTGGACTGGTCCTCCAGGACAGACGCATGACTTACGAGCAAGATTTCCCTGGACTTAACGGGAATTCCACAACAACTCCTCTCTAGTTTCTAACTTGTGTGCGTTAGAGGGTGTTGCTGAAGATCTCGCCTCTGTTTGGATACCTACAGTGTGTATTCCTACTTAGTGGTCCCAGGAGATTCACCATCTACTCCGGAGACATACCACCTACTCGGAGACAACCATCATCTATTCTCCCCCTCTCCGGTTATTACCTCCTGTCTCACCAACAGACCTGAACCACAACGGATATATTTCTTTTTTATTTCTATTTAATTAAAATCCAGAAAAAAACATCTTATTATAACTATCCTTCGGTTTACTATTATTTATTTTTTCCATCAATATTTTGTTCAGGGGTCCACTGTATACTATCATATACAGTGGACCCCCGAGTTACGAACACCCCGGAAATCGTACAATTATGTAAGTATAATATTGTAAGTGCTTTTGTAAGTGTATTTTTGGGGGTCTGAAATGGACTAACCTACTTGACATTATTTCTTAAGGGAGTAAATTCGTTCGGTAATGGCACTTGAGCAGGCTTCTGGAATGAATTTTGTTCATTACTCGGGGTCCACTGTACACACACAAGCACACACACACACACACAAAAGGTAATGCTTTATTTACAGTGAGCAATGTCAGGGTATTTCTCCAGAATGGTCAGTAATATACCACTGTGGATAAAATACTTTGCCATTTCTTGAACATTTCTGAGTGCGTTGTCTTTAAATTCATTCATTTTATTGCACTCCAGTACATAATGATGCAGGATGTGACAATAGTCCATCTGGCAATGTTGACATTTCGTTTGGTCTACATCTGGTGGTGGTCATTTAACCTGCCAAAGATACTTGTAACCTAGCCAGAGCCGGGTGGTAGGGACATCCAAGAGTCTGCTTATTTTGTTCGATGCACCATGGACATGTGGCTCCTCCTGCATGATGGAATGATGATAGATGGACTGACTGGTGTCAATCTCCCTAAGTCTTAAGTCAATAAAGTTCAATTAAAGTTCTTTTCATATTATTGTTCTCAAACTGCTAACTGACAACCCAAGATTGTAATCTACTCCCTCTTTGAAAGCATACAGCTTAGCCAATTCACCAGTTCTACCATGCATCTGGAGACCAATGTGAGATGGAATCCACAGCATTTGTACGCTGACTCCACTGTCCACAATCTTACCATACCTGTGTCTCGCTTCCGACACAAGCATGCCACAATTTATACTTAATGAGTTGAGAGTATTTATGGATGATAGAGAATCAGTTACAATTAAAGTGTCAACCTTAGAAACATAGTCACATTTGAGTGCAAGGAGTATGGCAAACAGTTCTGTTTGAAGGGTAGAGGCACAGTTATTGGTGCGTGCTCCAATTTCTTTATGAGAGAAATCACTCTGTACGACAACAGCAGCACTACCAGCTGCACCAGTGGATTGGTATACGGAACCAACGTAAATAATTTGTGAAAGAGTGTTCTGTGTAACTAAGTTATCAATACAGCTTAAGGAATCTGTTTGGCTCCAAGATGAAGCTTTGGTTGTGATTTAATAATAATAATAATAATAATAATAATATTTTTATTTGGACATGATACAAAGAATTACATTTGGTTATTGAGATTACATGAGGTGTACATGCCAAAAGCCCCTAGTATGCAGGGCATTTTGGGCAGACTTAAAATTAACTTAAAACTAAATTGTAAGAATTTTTGTAGATAGTATACAATGAGTAAAGGTGAGTATTTAAGCTATGAAATTTGAACATAGTTTTGTACTTTTGTCTTCATTATAAAATTAATTAAATCAGATTAAACAAATTAAAGCAATAATAATAATAAAATAATAAAAAGTTATGGTTGATAATTTATAAAATAAGTAAAGTTGCATATCTAAGTTATAAAGTTTGAATATAAGTTGAACATATCAATTAATTGTAGCAATTTATTGCAGCAATGCAACTAATTGAGTGAGATAACAATTTAAAACAATTAATTGCATTGCAGTTAGTTTACGTGGTCATTATAATGTAAGTGTTGTGGGAATATTTAGTTAAGTATGTATTATTCATAACAGGTTTTACATTCATTCATTCGTTCATTCATACATTACATTGAATTGATTAGTCAGGTTTTACGTTAAGTGATTATTCTACTTTGCTGGGAATGGTTAATATGGAGCAATTAGCTTTGGGTGAGAAGGTGGTTTTTTAGCATCATTTTGAATTGGGGTACAGGTAGGGTTTCTTTGGCAATGACAGGTAATGAATTCCAAATTTTCGTGCCTTTTATGTGCATTGAGTTTTTACATAGTGTTAGGTGGACACGGGGAACATCGAGGAGTGATCTGTGTCTAGTGTTATGGTCATGTGTCCTGTTAAAATTAGTAAGGAGAAGTTTGAGTGGTGGGTTAATATTTGCATAGAGTGTTCTATGTATGTAATAGGCACAGTAAAAAGTATGGATGTCTTGTATGGTGAGTAAGTTTAGGTTTTTGAATATTGGTGGAGTATGTTTCCTGGAGTGAGAATTTGTTATCATTCTAACTGCTGCCTTTTGTTGTGTTATTAGTGGTCTGAGATGAGTTATTGATGTAGAGCCCCATGCGCAGATTCCATAGGTGAGGTAGGGGTAAATGAGTGAGTGAGGGTAAGGAGAGCTAGTGGTGGAACATAGTACCGTATCTTGGATAGTATTCCCACGGTCTTTGAGACTTTCTTGGAGATTTGTTGTATATGTGTCTGAAATTTGAGTTTTGGGGGGAAATGGAGGAATGGTAGTTTGGAATGGGGTAATATATACCATGGAGTGGGGAAGTGCCGCTGTTGCCTTACTTGACATAGATCATGTAGCTGGTTTATGCGGAGGTTGGTTCCAGTTTTTTCGATCCATTTGGAGGGATGTTCACCAGTGCTGAGGAAAGTTTGGAGGGCTTCTGTGCAGGGGTATGAAAGGGCTAGCCTAAGCATATTGACCTCAATGAGGATATTTCAGTAACACGATCTTTGATGCTTGGAATATCACGTTCTTTCCACATACAGTGGACCCCCGGTTTACGATAGTCCCCAAACTCGCCCTTTTATGTAGGTTTATTTTTTTAAGTGCTTTTGTAAGTGTAATTTTGGGGGTCTAAAAAGACTAATCTAATTTACATTATTCCTTATGGGAATAAATTCGTTCAGTAACGGCACTTGAACAGCATTCTTGAACGAAAAAATGAAGTAATCCGGGGGTCCACTGTATTCAAAATTTTGGCAGTACGAGGGCATCCTAGGATGATCCTCATTGCTTTGTTCTGCAGTTTTTCCAGCCCTCCAAGCTTCCAGTCAGACACGACAGCAATTAGTGGTGCAGCATAATCAACCAATGATCTAATATAACCAAGATACATCATTTTCACAATTTTAACATTAGCACCATACCAGGGATGAAAACCTGCCACAACTCTAGGTACTCTCAGTCTTTCTTTGTATTGGCAGAAAGTCTTGTTACAACAGGTCCAAGTAGTGGGACCTCAGAGGCTAGATACCTGTATCCGCTTACATATTCTAGAAAAGACTCATCATGCAACTGGATCTGGCGAACTATGCCTCTCTGTTGAGGAGGACGCCTGTTGAGAATCTTTGTTTTATTAGTAGAGATCATCAACCCCAGATCCTGACACGAGGCTAGTACATGATTAAGAATGTTTTGGGTGTTGGAGAATCAAATGGTGTGAAACATTATTATTTTTTTTTTTATTAACACATTAACACCCCTCCATTATATCATCGGCAAAACTAATCATATAATGATGGGGCTGGCATTATTAGAATATTGAATAGGGTGGGACTGAGCACACCTCCCTGTGGGGTTCCTAATTCAAAATCTTTAGTTACACTTCTATGTCCCTGGAACAACACAGACAACTTTCTATTGGACAGGTAGCCTTTAACCCTTTCGGTGTTTTGGTCGTACTAGTACGTCTTACGCACTGGGGTTATTGACGTACTACTACGCCTAAATTCTAGCGCCCTCAAATCAAGCAGAAACAGGCTGTTAGGCCTAGATGTGATAGAATGGGTCTGTGCGGTCAGTGTGTGCAGTATAAAAAAACTCCTGCACCACACAGTGCATAATGAGGAAAAAAAACTCTGACCGTGTTTTTGGTTTAAAACAGCGACTTTGCAGTCTATTTTCGTATGGTATTTATGCTTGTATTCTCGTTTTCTTAGTCTCATTTTATAGAATAGATGATATATTACAGAAATAGAGATCATTTTGACTGGTTTCACGATGACAAGTACCTTGAAACTGAGCGCAAAGTAGCGAAAATGTTCGATTTTGGCCGATGTTCAGGAGTAAACAAATCACACCATGCATCCAAAACACATCAACTGGAGAGTCAAATATTCTTGCACAAGTGCGCTGATATTATTTATACCATTTTTACAGTGATGCAGTTGTATACATAACAGTAAATCTTCTATTTTTTGAGAGAATAAAAATTCAAAATGGAAAGCAAAAGTAATGTAAGAGGGGCCTGGAGATGTGACTAATGAACAGAGAAGATGTTATTTTAGTGCCAGGAATGTCTGCCTTGTTTATTATGGACCCTATTTTGAAATTGGCATCGTTTGAAATTTGTGTGAAATTGGCCAAATTGCCATTTTCTGACTACTATTTTGGGTAGTTAAAATTGGTAAATAGGCAGTTTCTTGTACTCAATCGATAGACGAAATGGAGTTCTAGCGAAATAGCTATAATTTTAGTAGACTGAAACATTAGAATGTGCCGAAAATAGGGCTCAAATTGGGCGAAATCGCCGATGCGTAAGTGTCATGGCTACCGCTAACTTCGCGAAAGCATAATTCCGTTAGTTTTCAATCAAATTTCATAATTTTTGTGGCGTTATGATCGGAAAAAGATTCTCTATCATTCCATAAGATTTTTTTTTTTTTTTTTTTAAATTCGTGGACCCTGAAAACGAGTTTCAGAGAGACCCCTTGGACCCCAAAGGGTTAATCCAGCAGAGAAGCCATCCTCCAACATCCATTCTGGCAAGTTCACTAAAGACTACATGTCGGTTGGCTACATCAAAAGCAGATTTAAGGTCAAGGAAGGTAGAGTATGGCTGTCAGTGTGCAGTGAGAAAGGTGGTTATGCAATGATTCACACTCCTTCCATGCATGAAACCATGCAACCAGGGAGACAAAAATTGCTTAATTCTGTGCATGAGATGATTAAGAGTCATCCTTTCGAATGTTTTACACAAGTAGCGAGTAAGAGATATTGGGCGAAATGAGTTTTGTTGATTGGGCTTTGGAATGGGAATAATGAGGCTGTTGGTCCAAGATTTAGGAAGCTCCCCCGTTACATAGCTCATGTTATATAATTCAAGTAAAGGATTACCTGGTACTCGACACAGCAATCTGTTGTAATTCCATCCTCCGCAGGCGCGTGAGCTGCCCTTGTCAGTGCTGCATCAAGTTCAAAGTTAGTGAAAGGAAAGTTACAGTTTCTCCCTTATTTGTCCATTAATTTTGCCTGTGTGATACTGGGAAGATTGTCATAGCTAGATATGGCAGCCCAAGCACTAACTCATTCGCCCTATGTAAGGGATGACGGTGCACGATCTGACCAGTTCTGTTACACTTAATTCTGTTTATGTCCCTCCATGCCCAGCTAAGTGGGGTGTGAGCATTGAGACCATTGACAAATTGTTCCCAGTCTGTTTGCCGCAGCTCTATCATACGCTCTCTGGCAGCAGCAAGGGCAGTTTGGAAGAGCCTCAGCATTTCAGGGGTACGATGGCTTCTATAGGCTAGGCCTAGTCTGCGAGCAGTATGTTTCAATGTTCAAAGTTTAGGATCTTTGTAATAGGTATGCTTTTAATAAGTTATGATTATTATGGAAGTTAGTTGGGTTTAGAGTACCAGGAGGTTTCAGTGGCAGCTCTAAGTAGTTCTGAATACTGCTCACAAGGTCATTGTTATAACCGTCAACTGTATAATTTATGCACACTCCAGTACAACCATCAACTTCAGTACCAGAACCTCTACCATCCACCTCAGCCTTGTAGGCCCACAGCATAGCTCTCCACTCTCTTCACAATCATCAACAAACAGCAGCACTCACAATTTAACCCTTAAACTGTCCACACGTAGATATACGTTCACTCGCATAGCTGACCGAATATTTTGAAAAAAAAAAATAGTTTTTTTTTAAATAAAGAGCGCATTTTTAGAAATAGGATAGGCTAAAAAAAACATTTTAGGGCCAGTACTTGCCGAGATATAAGCCCGCGAAGTTGGTGCTAAATGATGTGGTGTCGGCAACATGGAGCACTGCCGCTTGCAGAAACAATAAACATTTATCATTTGTTTTCAATTTTTTTCCATTTTCTGTTGTTTTCATGCTATAATAATAATGTTTTGATGCAGATCTATTAATTTCATTGCCAATTCTTGTTTAGAAACAAATGTTTGGTACTGAATTAGTAATCATACTGTCACAAACACACATGTTCACACTGATAAATGAATTTGTACACCTGGTTCAATCACATACTATTGTTTACATATATATACAAGGTATTTACAGGTCCCATTTATGTTTCTAGAAGTCCACCACTGTATGATACTCTAAGAAGCATGGATTCATACAGAGTGCCACCCCACATTGCTGACACATGAATCGTGTGTCTTTTCGCATTTGGGGTCGCTGTTTACTGTAAGCACACACAACACAATTTTTCTGAGAGTACTTCTTCTTTGGAGTAGATGGTAATGGTATCAGGCAGTGACAGTTAGGGATTATTCGGTTGGGCACTTCCCCTTCTGGTTGTGGGGTGACAGGTCGCTGTTGTGGGGTGACAGGTCGCTGTTGTGGGGTGACAGGTCACTGTTGTGGGGTGACAGGTCGCTATGGAGTGGCAGGTATAGGTGTGGTACCATACTTTCTCCCTATCTGCTTGATGACATTTAGGGTGAATTCTGCATATCATTGCCGCTTCCCAGTCTTTATTTCATACATGTTGAAGGCATTGAGCATTGCAATGTCCACAAGGTGGAAAAACACTTTTATATACCACTTGCGACTCCTACGCACACAGTCAACAAAGCCTATCATCATGTCACACTTGTCGACTAGTCGCATATTGTTTGTATAGTCGATGACAACAGCTGGCTTTTCAACAGGTTGATCATTGAGCTTGCTGATTCTGTCTGTTTGTACCATCTCGTTTCTGTGGATGGTTGACAACAATGTCACGTCTCGTTTGTCATGCCATGTCAGTGCCATGATGTCATTGGCATGAAACGCTTGCAATACACTTCCTCCAGTGAACTTTGGCATGTGTTTTCTATTTCTTCTCACTGTTCCACATATATCAATATTGTTCACATGTAGGAAATCAGCAAGCATAGGGCTTGTGTACCAGTTGTCTGTGAACAATGTATGGCCCTTGCCAAGGTATGGCTGCATCATCTTGCGAACAACATCACCAGAAATGCCCAACATGCGCCTGGTATCAACAAGTGTATTTTTACCTGTGTAGATAATGACATCCAACACAAGACCAGTCTCACAGTCACACATAACAAACAGTTTTATACCAAAGCGATTACGTTTGCTTGGTATATATTGTTTGAATGACAATCGTCCCTTGAACAGAATCAAGGACTCGTCAACAACAATGTTCTTGAATGGATAAAAGTAGGCACTGAATTTTTGCTTGAGATACATAAACAATTCCCGGATTTTGTAGAGGAGGTCATTTCGGTTTGGTGTATTCCTATCTGAGAAGTGTAACATTCTTAGCAACAGAAGGAATCTGTTGCAGGTAAGGAGGTCACGGAAGACTGGACTGCTAATGAAGTGGTCTGTGGACCAGTAGTTTGCTATATTGTTCTTATATGTGTGTGGCATAAGCATGATAGTGCCAAGGACTAAATACATTTCAGCAACAGTTGTATCTTTCCACCTGCGCAGCCATGACGATTCTGAAAAATCTGCATGGGCCATTGTATACTGGTAGTACAGGTTGGTCTGGGTAACAATCAGGTTCATTATTGGCTCATCAAAGTAGAGTTGAAAATAGTCTAACTCTGTAGACTCATTTGTGATGGGACAGTGTGGCATGATGCCACTTCCACTGCCATCAAAATTGAAAGGATGTGGCACGAATGGTGTATGCTCAGTCCACTTCCATTCACGATCAGATGGTGCAGGGTGGACCTGTGGTATGGGACGTGGGGGAGCAGAAGGAGGGACGGGAGTGGGGCCAGCACATGATTAAGAGGGTTCCTCATGGTCCTTTGTCTGTCCACACACAGCGCCATGAGGTCCAGGCACCGTGCCACCCACCACCTCTTCCTCCATCCCAGCATACTCTCCTTCATTATCACTTTCACTATCAGTGGCTTCTGTTTTGGATTGTGACCTGCCACCACCCTTGCCTCTGACTGCATATGGCACACTGCCTGAACGTAGGTTATGACGCCCAAAAGTACATTTCACTGGGGAATAATGATAATCACTGTCACTCGACGAATTGTCTATGGGCATAAAATCGATTTCATCATCGTCACTTATATCACCTTCACTATCGTCATTATCATAACACGTGGAAAATGATAATTTCCTCTTGCGGAGTTGCCTTTGGGTAGTAACACTAGCAACCCCAGAGGTGCTGGGTTGAGGGTCTGTGGCCACACTGGTCACCCCAGAAGTGCTGGGATGAGGGTCTGGTATAGCCACACTGTCCACACTGGCCACCACAGAGGTGATGGGCTGAGGGTCATCTGGGTTGTCATCAATAGTTTCACTAATTCCTTGATTATTAGTAGCTATATCACTGTCAAATCCAGTAACCTCGCGTTCTGTTTCACTTTCCGAGAATAGTAGAGTGTTAATACGACGAGGCGTGAGTGAATCACGGGGGTTTGACGTGATGTTGTCCCAAGATGGAGCTGAAACTAACTGGGGCTACCATGCAGTACCCTGGCGTCCCCGATTTTTTTCATACTGCGCACAATGAGTGCGCAGACCCATTCTCTTATGTCTAGACGACTCAGGCCTATCGCACTAAATTTGAACGAATGTAAAATAAAACGTAGATGTACGTTCGGTCAGCTATGCGCGTGAACGTATATCTACGTGTGGACAGTATAAGAGTTAAGGTAAGAAATACTAATATTTCTGTAGCATTTGTAGTCTTAAGCAGTAAAAACAACATAATACATTATGACAATGAACTACAATTACATGTTCACATTTATTTTTGTAAGATCTAGAGATCTAAAAAAAAAGTTGTTTGGCTTTTTTAAGGCTCTCAGGAACATAACCCTATTTTTCCCATAAGTTCTTCAGTTTAACACGGATTTACCTAACAAGCCATTTTCAGGAACATAATTACAGTGGTACCGCGGTTTACGATATTTTTTCGTTCCAGAATGCTGTTCAAGTGCCATTACCAAATGACTTTATCCCCATAAGGAATAATGTAAAATAGACTAGTCCTTTTAGACCCCCAAAAATACACTTACAAAAGCATTTAAAAAAATAAACTTACATAAGTAAAGTAAAGTAAAGTAAATTTTATTTCATTGCAGATTGCAGATTACATAGGTATTGGTAGTTACAATGTAAATTGAGTGCAAGGAGAGCCACTGACATGCCATGGCATTAGGGGCAGCTTATTCTAGTAACTTAAAGACTATGTACTTAATATTAGAGAAATTTATTGAGTTTATTCTAGTTAAAGATTGTTTTCAAAATTACAATATGATGAAATTTTACTGTTTAAATTATTATATAATGATATTAGATTGTTACAGTAATGGTAATATGGAATTGAGATTATCTTAAGGAAAATAACATTGAGCATTTTTGACATTAACTTATAATATGAGTACAGTGGTACCTCGAGTTACGATGGTCCCCAAAATCGCCCTTTTATGTAAGTTTATTTTTTTAAATGCTTTTGTAAGTATATTTTTGGGGGTGTAAAATGACTATTCTATTTTACATTATTCCTTATGGGGATAAATTCGTTTGGTAATGGCACTTGAACAGCATTCTCGAACGAAAAAATATCGTAACTCGAGGTACCACTGTATTTAGTTTTGATTGAGTAGGGGGTAACATAATAGTAACATATTATTAAAAATTGAGATTATCGTATAGGAAAGTAATAATGAGCATTTTTCAGAGTAGTTTATAGTATGATCATTTAGTTTTGGGTGAGTAGGTGGTTTTTGAGTTGAGCCTTAAATTGATTTTCAGACAAGATTATCTTAATATTTACTGGTAGTGAATTCCAGATTCTGGGGCCCTTTATGTGCATAGAATTTTTACATAGGTTGATATGAACACGGGGTATCAAAAAGTGATCTGTGTCTTGTGTTGTGGTCATGGGTCCTATTAAAGTTGGTGAGGAGAATTTTGAGGGAGGTTTATATTAGAGTGTAAAGTTTATATATGTAGTAGGCACAAGAGTAAGTATGAATGTTCTTTTCGGCGAGTAGTTTGAGACTTTTTGAATATTGGTGAGTATGCTGTCTAGAGGGGAATTTGTTATCATTCTGACTGCGGCCTTTTGTTGTGTTATGAGTGGTCTAAGGTGATTTAATGTTGTTGATCCCCATGCACAGATTCCATAGGTGAGATACGGGTAGATAAGTGAATGATATAGTGCAAGGAGGCTGATTGTGGTAATAATAGCGATCTTTGATAATATGCCTACTGTCTTCGAGATTTTCTTGGAAATTTGTTGTATGTGTTTTGGAATTTAAGGCTACTGTCAAGGTGGATTCCTCGAATTTTCCCTCTGTGAGTCTTGTGATGGTGTACCATTGAGCGTTATGTTAAGTGGAACATTTGTGGCTTTGCTTCCAAACTGTATGAAGTAGGTCTTGTCAGTATTGAGAGTAAGCTTGTTAGTCGTCATCCATGTTGATATTTTCTTAATTCGGCATTAACAGTGTTGGCCAGTATAACTGGATTTGGGTGAGAGAACACATATGTTGTGTCATCTGCAAATAAAATGGGTTTGAGTAGTTGTGATGCATTCGGTAGGTCATTTATGTAAATGAGGAATAGGAGGGCCCCAGGACACTTCCTTGAGGGACTCCGACTGTAATTTGTTGTGTGGAAGAGTTCGCTCCATTTGTGTACATGTATTGGCTTCTGTTGGTGAGATATGACTTTAGGTAGTTGAGTGGTGCCCCTTATACCAAAGTGTGCAAATTTTTGTGAGCAGTAAATCATGGTCGACTGTATCAAAAGCTTTGCGTAGATCAATGAAGATTCCAGTGGGACTTTTTTCTTCTCAAGTGCTGATATATTAACTCCAACATGTGCATAATAACATCGTTTGTGCTCTTGTCTTAGGTGAGTTTGGAGACCATCGTAAACCGGGGTACCACTGTACTGTGTAATATAAAGGCCTTACTGTACTTTAATAATAATAATTTTTATTTTTTTCATGTTTGTACAAAGGAATATAAAAATTTAGGTGTACATGCCAAAGCCCCTTTATGTGCAGAGCACTTTGGGCAAACTATGACTAACTTAAGATTAATAAGGCAATATTTGTGTTATTTTTTATTAACACATCGTGCATTCCCACCAAGGCAGCAAGGCCCGAAAAGAAAAACTTTCATCATCATCATTCACTCCATCACTGTCTTACCAAAGTGGTACTTTACACTAGTTATAAAACTGCAACATTAACACCCTCCTTCAGAGTGCAGACACTGTACTTCCCATCTCCAGGACTCAAGTCCAGCCTGCCGGTTTCCCTGAATCCCTTCATAAATGTTACTTTGCTCACACTCCAACAGCACGTCGATTTAAAAAACCATTTGTCTCCATTCACCCCTATCAAATACGTTCACGCATGCTTTCTGGAAGTCCAAGCCCTCGCACACAAAACCTCCTTTAGCCCCCCCTCCAACCTTTCCTAGGCCGACCCCTACCCGCCTTCCCTCCACTACAGATTTATACACTCAAAGTCATTCTGTTTCATTCCATTCTTCTACATGTCCGAACCACCTCAACAACCCTCCTCAGCCCTCTGGATAATAGTTTTGTAATCCTGCACCTCCTCCTAATTTCCAAACTACCAATCTCTGCATTATACTCATTGCCCTCAGACATGACATCTCCACTGCCTCCAGCCTTCCCCTCATTGCAACATTCATCACCCATGCTTCACACCCATATAAGAGTGTTGGATAACTATGCTCTCATACATTCCCCTTTACTTCCATGGACAAAGTTCTATGTCTCCACAGACTAAGTGCACCACTCACCCTTTTCCCTCATCAATTCTATGATTCACCTCATCCTTCATAGACCAATCTGCTGACACGTCCACTCCTAAATATCTGAATACATTCACCTCCTCCATACTCTCTCCCTCCAATCTGATATCCAATCTTCGTCACCTAATCTTTTTGTTATCCTCATCACCTTACTCTTTCTTATATTCACTTTCAATTTTCTTCTTTTACATACCCTACCAAATTCATCCACCAACCTCTGCAACTTCTCTTCAGAATCTCCCAAAAGCACAGTGTCATCAGCAAAAAGCAACTGTGACAACTCCCACTTTGTATTTGATTCTTTATCTTTTAACCCCACACCTCTCGCCAAGACCCTCACATTCACTTCTCTTACAACCCCATCTATAAATATATTGAACAACCACGGTGACATCACACATCCTTGTCTAAGGCCTACTTTTACTGGGAAATAATCTCCCTCTCCTACAAACTCTCCCTATCCACCCTGTCATACGCCTTTTCCAAATCTATAAATGCCACAAAACCTCTTTACCCTTATCTAAATACTGTTCACCTATATGTTTCACTGTAAACACTTGGTCTACACACCCCGTAACTTTTCTAACGCCCCTTGTTCATCTGTTATCCTACTCTCCGGCTTTCTCTTAATTCTTTCAATAATAACTCTACCATACACTTTACCAGGTATACTCAACAGACTTATTCCCCATAATTTTTGCACTCTCTTTTGTCCCCTTTGCCTTTATACAAAGGAACTATGCATGCTCTCTGCCAATCCCTAGGTACCTTACCCTCTTCCATATATTTATTAAATAATAGCACCAGCCACTCCAAAACTATATCCCCACCTGCTTTTAACATTTCTATCTTTATCCCATGAATCCCAGCTGCCTTACCCCCTTTCATTCTACCCACTGCCTCCCCGAACTTCCCCACACTCACAACTGGCTCTTCCTCACTCCTACAAGATGATATTCCTCCTTGCCCTATACACGAAATCACAGCTTACCTGTCTTCATCAACACTAAACAAATCCTCAAAATATTCTCCATCTTCCCGATACCTCTAACTCTCCATTTAATAACTCTCCTCTCCCATTTTTAACTGTCAAATCGATTTGTTCCCTAGGCTTCCTTAACTTATTAATCTCACTCCAAAACTTTTTCTTATTTTCAACAAAATTTGTTGATAACATATCTCACCCACTCTCTCATTTGCTCTCTTTTTACATTGATTCACCACTCTCTTAACCTCTTTTTCTCTCCATATACTTTTCCCTCCTGCATCACTTCTACTTTGTAAAAACCTCTCATATGCTAACTTTTTCTCCCCTTACTACTCTCTTTACATCATCATTCCACCAATCGCTCTTCTTCCCTCCAGCACCCACTTTCCTGTAACCACAAACTTCTGCTGAACACTCTAACACTATATTCTTAAACCTACCCCATACATCTTCGACCCCATTGCCTACCTCTCACTAGTCCATCTATCCTCCAATAGTTGTTTATATCTTACCCTAACTGCCTCCTCTTTTAGTTTATACACCTTCACCTCTCTCTCTTACTTTCTGCTTCTATTTTCCTTGTATCCCATCTACCTTTAATCCCACTGTAGCTACAACTAAAAAGTGATCTGATATATCTGTGGCCCCTCTATAAACATGCACATCATGAAGTCTACTCAACATTCTTTTATCTACCAATACATAATCCAACAAACTACTGTCATATCTTGTATACTTATTTATCCTCTTTATCTTAAAATATGTACAGTGGTCCTCGATTAACGATCTTAATCGTTTCAGGGCTAGACCCAACACGAAAAATTCGTAATCAAACCTTATTTCCTATAAGAAATAATGTAAATACAATTAATCTGTTTCCACCCAAAAAATTTCACCAAAATTCATTTTTTAAAGAATAAATACTATAGTTTTACATACAGAAAACAATGAGAAATAAATATAAAGCACTAATTATAATGGACAAATGAACAGTTAAATAAGTTTTACCTTTATTGAAGACTCTTGTTGGCATATGAGAGAGTTTGTTTGGAGGCAGGACAAAATAGTCCTTCAATATGACAATAATATCAACTCTACAGCTTATTTATCTAGCACAATTCATCTAATATGACATAATAAACAATATTAATAACATAGAAAAAAGTATAAACTCTAGAATGAATAAAACATTTAATTACGATCTAGGAGTGGTGGAGTGTGTTGGTGTTGTTGTTGGGTATAAGGTCACTGGACCATAAGCCATGGTGGTAGTCGGTTTAGCAGAAAGCCATCACCACTATCACAAACAATGTGCATAATTTATAAATAAGAAATATTTACTTTAATTTATAAATAAGAAATATTTACACTTTAATTTATAAATATGAAAATTACACTTATAAAATAAAAATACTTAAACTTACCTTGGAGGAGATGGTGGGAAGGGCGGCGCCTTGTCAGAGTTC